>SJYC01058981.1:0-24741 GCA_006408675.1 Madoqua kirkii
GTTTATTTAGGAAGTAATACAGAATTATATGGGGAAAGGCATTAATATAATTCTGATATAACATTTAATACAATGTTATCTGAAGCAAATTTAAATTAGCTTAGAAATAAACATTTCCAAACAAATTAAGTACTGGCTAAACTATTTGAAACAAAGGAAATTGATAAATGGCCCAGTATCCAATTGAGACAAGACAGTTGGCAGAAAATCTATTCTTTCTGGTCTCAATAAAATTTTTATTAATGACTTGGAATAGAGAATGAGCATTAGGTTATTGATATTAATAGAAGTTTTGCTTTGAGTAGGGAAAGACTGTGCTCAAATGCACAAAGATCTGAAGGAATTGGATATAAAGCCAGAAAATGATAAACAACAGTCAACATAGAAAAATGCAAGCTACTATAGCATGAGAAAAAGAATTTGAAGCTAATTTAACTCCGTGAGAAACCATGGGAATTGGTAACGTCAGAGACTACAGGGACTAGCAGAATAATAAGTAACCACTTAAAGAATGATAGGAAATAAAAGCTGGCCAAAGTTCTCTAAGAGCCCCATCTGTCTCTACTTGTGGCAGTCTGCCATAGGTAGATGGCAAGGACTAGATACGGTGAGTGTGATAGGCATTGCCTAGTGTACAACCAGACCACTACCATCACAAACAGTGGGAAGAGAAATGGTGAAATACATAGCAGAAGGCCATGGTTGCTGAACCCTGCCTCACACCAACTTCTTATTTGCTTGTTTTAATTGAGGGTCCATAGAAACAGAAATGAATTCTGTGGCTGTTGATAATCATGAAATGAGATGGGCTAGATGGAGCACCAAGCTGAAAGTCAGCAAATCTTACACTGAGCAGCCTGCACTTCCTGCTTCACACAATGAAGTGGTTGAACTGGAACACTCCTAAGGTCATTCCCACACTAAGTCTACAAGGGGGACACTTTGGCCTTTAGAAAATAAGCTATATATAGAACAAAGAGCCTGTAGCAAATCTGTAGAATATATTACTCTGATAGAAGAGGCTGAATACATATCAGATACAAGAAAAAATGTAAGCCTTTGAGCCCTTACTCATAGTTAACACAAATTGAGTGTTTCTCATTGCTGGGCACTGTGCTAAGTACTTTATGTAGATTAACTCATTTAATGCTTAGATGAGTTCTTCAACATAGGTGTGATTATTATGTCCCCTTTGCAGAGAATCCCACTGGATCTCAGAGGTGAAATAAACTTGCCCAGAGTTACACAAGTATTGATAACATGTGGTAACACTCCTGGACAAAGTCGCCATCAGTCCTTGATAAACTAAGAAAAATAAGAACAATGGCACTCAATAAATATTCATTGAATAAATAAAACGACAACAGGTACACACCTACAAACACACTGCCTTTTGGGAGACAATACAATGAGGAAAATGACAGAACATCTACTGAACACTGCTGAATGCCAGGCACTTTACAAATAACTCATCTGATCCTCACAATAACACACTGAGATAGTCATCTTCACTTATAGGTGAGTGAACGGAAGTCAGCTTTCCATTGCTGCAACCCTACCTGGACAGCTGCATCCAGAAATATGGCATTGCAGACTAGGTCTGGAGCACGGAGAAGAAGAGACCTCAACCAGGAAGAAGCCTGTAAGGATGTGCTACAGTATCCCAGGCCCTCGTGGCTGCGTATCGAGGCATATGGTTGACTTGAATCACTTTTTAGTCTGACAGCCTTCAACTTCCTAGTGTCTTCCTGTTTGCACTCCAATCACCTTTTGAGAGAAGCTTTATTTTGTATGGTAGTAGTGAGAAGGAAAATTGTCGTCATGGATGTTAAAGAAGCTGGCTCTCCTCTCCCCCAGCCCTGTGCAACCTTCTCAGGGACGGAGGGGCCCCTTGAGTTAGGCTGAGCCAAGGGAATGTTTGTGCCCAGAACTCTGAATCCCAAGGCTGTAAGGAGAGGCTGGGATGACTGGGGTCACACTTCTAACAGATGTGTAGGCAGAGGGACCTGTTCTGCATGGGACCTGAGATGCTGAAGCTCTGTTGCCTGTCTTGAGGAGGCTGGTGCTTCCCATGCTTCAAACTTGTTCTTTAGCTTCCCAATGATTTTGTGAGCCCCAAGATGCTTCTCACAAATTCCCTTTTAGTTTAAAATAAATAGAGCTGGTGTCTGTTGCTTGCAACCAAGAAGCCTAAACGGCACAGATTGTGGACTGACAAGTAAAGGCAGGTGTTCATGGAGCATTTAAAATCCATTCTTGTCCGAGCACTCTCTCAAGAGATAGCTCTGTCCTCTGCCTTCCCAGATCCCGAACAATCACTGCCTGATCTGCGGCTGAACATCGGGACCAAGTCACATCCTCACTCCCAAATTCCTCAAATCCCTCCTCTCAGACCCACCAGTTTTAAAGTGAATGTTGTAGAAAGCCACAGGATAACAGCCCAGCTCTCCAGTTTGTACCGTTTATGTCATTTTGATATTTCACCTTTAAAATGAAACCCTTTAGTGAGACGATAGTGGAAAAAAAAACAATCCTTGAAATGCTGTTGTGGATATTATATGTACTGATACAGAAGATATTTGGTTTTAAATCAGCGTCACAATTATCTTGCATGAAAAATCTTTGCTCATCCTTGAGATAAGTCATTAAATTCCCCCTCTTTTTCTATCATCCTCCTACACAAACACACACATACACTGACTCAAATACATTCACACACAACCACACACCTTACATTCTTTTTCACCCAGATCTTAAGAGACTGGCAAAGCCACCCTCTATGCTAACAAAAGATACTTTTCTCCCCAAATAGAATAGAAGAAAATCCATTCAAAGAGTTTCCCATTCTGAGATTCTATTATCTATGCATTGGGAGAAAAGAAAACGTCCTCAGGTTATTCTGAACTTTTCTTCATGTAGGTTTTCACCTACATAGAGAAACTGGATGAGAGTATCGCTGGGAGAAGATGAGGCCAGGACTATGAGGCAGGCCATGGAGAGGGTGACCATCCGATGCAACTCTGGAAGAGAGGCTACCACTATGGGGTGGCAGTCCACACGTAAGGTGATGCTACCCATTGAGTTTGTGACTGAAAGAGGAGAGATAGAGGGAAACAAGAGCTCCAGGATAAAACCCAGAAAAGAAGCCATCTGCAGGGGAATGTTCCCTGAAAGCATATGGAGTAAGAAATACAGCACATTTCTTTCTGAAAGTTATTATTCCTAAGAATGCTCCTTCAAGCATGAACCCATGAAGAATTATAACTGGATTTTCTCTGACTGATTTTCCATGGATTCTAATATATGCCAATAGAAAAATGCTTATATAAACAGAATGGAATAGCATTTTATTCTATGATGAACCAGCCCAAATAATTAAAAAACAAACAAAAAAAATCTTCTCTGAGCTGCCTATTTGCATTAAGCATATTTTTGCCTTCATTTTGCACGGCTGCAAGCCAGGATCTTTGCAAACTACCTTACTAGCATTCATTTTTACAGTGCTTATTACAAAGTACTGTTTTGTAGGCCCCTTGAAAATCTAGTATAACCCAAAGTCCATAGTAGGTTCTCTTGTCCTTTGGAAATCCAGGGAAAATCGGCCTGAGTCTCCTGATTCTGTGGCCAGCGGCAGTCCAGATTCCACCCCCAGCGTTTCCACGAGGCCCCTTAGGGCCCACCTCTTGTGACAGCCTCCTGCAGCTGCTGCAGGCTAGCTTTGTGCTGTGCTAACAGTACTTGAACCCCAGGCCCTCCTTTGGCCCCCTCGTCACCTTCTTTACTGAAGGTATTGGGAGGGGGATGGAGGGAGCATTTCCATCTCAGAAATTCCAATGGAAACACTGGCATTACAGTTCTTAATAGTGCTGCAGCCTCTCCATCTTTGGGCCCAAGGCCCTTCACCCTGCCCTCTCAGTCTGCAGGCCTCTCGGTCTGGGACTGTCTTCCTCACCTATCAGGCACCATTTCTCTTGCCTTCCTTGATTGGCACCAGCCTGCTCCCCAGCCTTGCATCTCATCTTCTGCCTGTAATTGTCACCAAATGATGGCACCTTTTCTTGACAAAGAAAGTTACTTCATGGGGAATTCCCTGGCTGCCCAGTAGTTAGGCCTCTGCCCTTTCCCTGCTGAAGTTCCCAGGTTCAATTCCTGGTCACAGAACTCAGATCTTGTCAGCTGTGTGGTACAGCAAAAAAAAAAAAAAAAAAAAAAAAGGAAAAAAGAAGAAGAAAGAAGGAAAGAAACAAAAAAGTATTTCATGAAGAGGAATTTGGGTACCAGCCATTAAGATTAAACAATTCTATTTCCCTTACTAGAGGAAAGAATGAGGGTAGCAAACATTACAAAGGAAAGGGGAGTTGACTGTAGAAATTGGGGGACTTCTGGTTCCCATTCCCTGAAGCAAACTCAAGGTGGACTGGACTCAATGGGCCTGATCAACCAGGGCCTAAAAGGACTTTAAGTGAGATGAAGACACTCAGGATTCTCCCTGACTCAAAGTGACCCATCCAAAGCCATGGCGTTATGCCCAAAGGCTTGTGCTGCAGACTTTTTTTTTTTTAAGTTTTTTTACATGAGAGACAAGAGTCCCAGACCTTTTCCTTTGTCTATGTTAATCTTTGATTTTTCTCTGCAGTTTGACACAAGGTGTTGCTCTCCTAATACTGCAAACCCACTGCTGTAAATATCAACATGAAGAACAGTTTTGAAAAGTTCTAGGCATTATGGCAAGGGTTTATCAAGAACTGGAAAGGTGGTCTATCTGTTGAAAGAGAGAGAAACAGAGAGAGAGAGAGAGTTGGAGAGACAGAGAATGAAGAGAGGGAAACACCTGAAAAGAAGATAATGCCCTCAAAACAACAGCATCCAAGCTTCAAACAGCAGAGCACTGCCTTCTAATTTCAATTTGACGTGTGCAGAATTCTTTCTTTTCCAATGCCAAATCCTGAATGAAGCATGCAATGAAAATTACTGCCTGAAACATGGTGATAGCATTTAATCCTCTGGCAACACATTAGAAAGGCTTCAGCTTTAAACCGAGGACTGCCACACTGCAGCTTTGCTCATGAAATTATTTATTCATGCCTTGGTTTGTAAAGGCCTCTTTTATATACTTTCTATCAGCTAAGAATGGGCTGGAGCATTTATGTACTCAGCCTGATAGAGCCCACATTATGAGGCTGGACGTCTGATGCCTGGCACAGAATTGCAGCCTGGAGGGAGCTGGGCCATCTGCTTGTGTGGTTTCAGCATCAGGAAGCTGCAAGGACTGTGGCAGGTTGGGGCACCTGGGTGACCAGAGTAACAGTGTGTGGGGAAGGTGATGAGGGAGAAAGGTGATATCAGAGCATTTGGAAGCTTCTGGCAGCTGGGTCCCAAATGTCTAGGGCAGCATGTACAGGAGGGGAGAAGACAACGGGTGCAGGATAAATCTCTCCATAAACCAATATCAGTGATCTTTAATTAGTGGCAATGTGTGCATACCAGGGCTGACTTCTCTTTTGTGAAGGTGGAAAAGGTGAGGAGAGGGGATATTGAGTTGCTGAGCAAATTAAAAGCAGAAGCAGATGACAAAGGAAAATTTACATACTTAAGGGACCAAATTGATTCAAGTCACTTCAGTATGTATTTATGTGCATGCAGTTGATGTCTAAAGAAAGGGAAGGCTCCAGTGGGAACAGAAACTTATTAAGATCATTCGAATCCACTCATTAAAATAGGACTATGAGTATATATCTTAGTATATATAAAGAGTCAAACACAACTTAGTGACTAAACAAAGCTAGTGTATAATACTCAAGTAGCTTATCTCTTTCCTGATCTTTTTGACTTGGTCAATTCCTACTGTTAAGAATTTTCATTTTACCATATAACCTATTTTCCTCAACACTTATCACAGTGCTTATCACCTAAGAATTTAACTTTGTGTGTTTGTGCATGTTTATATTCCAAGAGGATTCCACAAAGGATTCTATATTTTCCCTTCAGCTAGTACCTACAGAGAAGCTGACACTTCCTATGAATGCAATAAAATTAAATATCTTTTCAATATATTAATTCAGACTTTCCACTAAATATTGGTTATAATGAAATTACACTAAGTGGTGTGCAAATCACCAAAATGATTAACTTACTGAGAGGAAGAAATTATTTTGGTAAAATAATAATAATCATGGACAACGTTAGATCTTTTTGCTTTTAATAATGGTAAAATAATACAAGAAAATAAAGCTCAAAAGCATGGTTATATGAACACCTTATAGTATAATCCAATGAAATAAGTTTTCACCAGAATTAAGCCAGTCTTAAAGTCTTTGATCCTTATTGGCAAAGAAAATGTACTGCTTTTTTCTCCATCAAACTATGGAAAGAGACCTCCTGTCCACCATCCATTACCTCCACACTACAACAGCTCGCTTTGCTTCAGCCTACCGCCTTCTTTCTGCTCTCTGAACACTCCAAGCCTGTCCCACCTCAGAGGGTTTGTACCTGCTGTCCCCAAACCTTTGTAGAGCTTGTGCCTTATCTGCCTTCTGGTCACCCAGAGAAGCCTTTTCTGACAGTGCTAATGATGCCTACTCCCACATACCTGCTAGCAGGTCCTTGTTTTACTTGCATACCACCTCTTATCCTCTATCTAATGTTATCCTCATTGATTTGCAGGCTTCCTCCAAAGAGAATGCAGGAGAATGCAAGGACCCTGAGAGTAGGGAACTACATCTGTCTTTACATGTTTATTACCCCCACTGCCTACCATGGTGCCTGGTATATTGTCAGTTCAGTTCAGTTCAGTCGCTCAGTCATGTCCGACTCTTTGCAAACCCATGAATCGCAGCACGCCAGGCCTCCCTGTCCATCACCAACTCCTGGAGTTCACTCAGATTCACGTTCATCAAGTCAGTGATGCCATCCAGCCATCTCATCCTCTGTCGTTCCCTTCCCCTCCTGCCCTCAATCCCTCCCAGCATCAAAGTCTTTTCCAATGAGTGCTTTATAAATATTTACAGAATTAATGAATAGGAAAACAGATGAGGGGCTAAGTGAACCATTTTTATTACATAACATCGAAAGAGTCTGATAACATTTCTTGGATGGAGTGAGATAATGGTGTGTAGATTTCCTATTAAAGCATCAGCTGGATTGTCCAGCTGTCTAGGCATCTAATCACTTAGGTCAGTACGTATGGGGTACTTCGGTGTGCACACATTTCTTTGTTTGGTTCTCACAACAATCCCATAAGTAGGCAGAGCAAAGACAGAAGCAGGATCACATGTTTTTACAGATGAAGAAACTGAGTTCAGAAAGGTTAAATTATTTTCCCATGTCGTATGGGCTGTGTCTCCAGCCCAGCCTTTTGTATTTTTCCTGCTGTACCAGACAATGTCTGTCTCGTGTTTTTGAACAAATCACTTGTTTATTTAGTCATTCTTTAAGAAACCTAAATCAGACACCTGCTATTGATTGTGAAGGACTCTGTTGGGCACCATACAGTAATCAAGCTGTGCAGGAAACAATTTCTCTCTGGAGAATCAAAATGCACAAATGATTCACCAACCTGAAGATATTTGGGTAACATGCCTTATTTCTTATTAGCAGGAAAACTTTAATGTTATAAAGGTAAGAAAACCTTTCAGCTTGATTAATACTGGGATTAGTCTCCAGAAAAATTGACTTTGTGGCTCTCCCTGGAAAGGCAGATGCAATTGCAATAGGAGAAAAGAAAAGAGAGTACATTCTAAGCAAAGGAAACAAAATGAAACAAGAAAATATTACATTTTCAGAAATTAGTAAAGCGTTAATCAAAGGAAAATATTTGAATAGAGGGGAAACAGTGGAGGTAATAATGGGATTAATATTAAATGCCAGTTGTTTTTTGGTGCTTTTAACATGTGGGAATGGGTTCTTGTGAGTCTTGTAAAATGTTAAGATAGTTGCCATATAAATACAGTAGTCACTATGCCACAGAGGAAGCCAGGCACCTCAGATGGTGGGGAGGGATCCTGAAGCCCCAAATTCCAATTAACAAAGATCTAGGCCAAATGTATTCATTTTTAAAGCTTTAAATTGTATGAATTAAATGTTTGATATGAAATATCTATTTTTTTGTAGCCAGAGAATCTTAATTGAAGTTTCATTAAGGTAAAAAGTGAGAGAAATATTCATATTTGCTTGGGAAAGAAAGGAAATATTTCATGATTATTATTTAGTGAGATGCTACAGCTGTGTATCTAAATATATCTATACACTGTGTGTTACACTGGACAGAAACACACATACCCCTGCACTACTACTGTCACTGATATATGAAAGGACAATTTAGGCCTTGACAGCATTCTCCTCATATATTGGAGTACATTCAAATTCACTCTTTACAGTAGAGTCTAATATTTTAATATCAAACTTGAGTTAACTAAATTTGTAATTCATTTACATTAGTGGAAAATTTACAAGGTAATCTAAGAGGTGAGGGGTGAGAGGTTTTTACATTAGAGATACGGTTTACACAGAGTGAGTAGATGGGCCCATGTATTTTCATACACAACACCATAATTGCATTACATTTCTTGGTGTTTTGTTAAAGATCAATAATTGGGCTATTTTATTACAGATGAAATTTTCTTATTATTGTGGTTATCAGGAGTATAGACTATGGAGTCAGAAGGAAATGAATTCACATTCCAGCACTGACACATATTATATGACCTGGGGAAACAATAATTACCTTTCTCACTGGATTATTAAGAAAAAATGAATTAAAATCCATGTATATTGTTTTGAACAATATCTTACACATATTAGCCACTTAGCAATGATACACATTGATAATAATAATTGCCTTAAAAACAACTATGATCACTTCTTGAGGAACTAGTTTGTTCAATTACCTTAAATACATTATTTCTAATCTTTGCAAAAATGCTGTGTGTTAGACAATATTATCACACTTAACAACAACCAAAAAACTTCGAGGCTTATAAAGATTTATAAACTTACCAAATTACTCCAATGGTAAATGGAGGAGCTGAGCTTTGACCCACACTTGACCTACTTTATTGTTTTCTGTTTTTTGACTCTGCTGTGGCTTTAATACCATGAAGTATCTCAAATGCCTCAATAAGGCTTTCTTTCTTTTTATCTGGAATAATGGCTTATAAATATTATGACATACAAAAAAAAAAAAAAAAACTCAAGTGATGCATCATTTACTGAATGGAACGTAAGAAATCTAACAAAGGAAATAAAAGAATACCATGCAAGATAAAGCTTGTGCAAGTAAGCAAACAAAGACACAAAAATAATTCTTAGCTGGTAAACCATCTGATAGTCATTTATACCTGGAACTGGTATAAATGAATAGAAAACAGATTCCTGATTATATTATGGTTAAATTATTTGTGTACTACATTATCATCACTATATAAGCAAGATGGTCCAAATTTGACCAAGCTGAGATGAGTAAGTTACTCAGAATTCATCACTGGTGAGGATAAACACTTCCAGACTGATTTTAAAACATTATCAAATGCCAGAATAAAAAAATCTGAAAAATGTAACAGGGAGCATTACTGATTCTTGTTGATTCTTTACAATAGAGAATCAAGACCATGTAATCTTCACATCATTGCAATTAACTTTAGGTCACCTTTAAAACCTAAGATGAATATTTTGTGGGTGGCATAATTTATTCCAATAAAACCTCATTTATTTACTATGTTATGGAGACCAATTAGGCAGCACCTCCCTGAGAGGCAGTGTATTCTGGTGGCTAAGACAACAGACTTGGGTTCCCACTGTGTTTTCACCATTTACTAGCTGTTATATTATACACATTAACTTTCTAAGCTTTTGTTTTTTCCATCTGTGTTAAAGTGATGATAAAAGAATCTACGTCATGAAGTTATTATAAAGATTAAGGAAGAGAATATATGTGAAGCCCTTATTTCAGTGCCTGGCCAGAATAACTCTTCAATAAATATTTGTGGTTGCTCTTATTATGTAAAAGTAGAATGATACAGCAGAAGCATATGAGATTTGGATTAAGACAAACTTTGGATAGGACTATTTATGGAGCTAAGCAAATACATAACTGTATTCCAGGAAGAGACTCTCGGAAAGTTTGGATTCTTTACTAGATAGGTTAGCAGGGTAAAGCCAGGGTGGATCTTGCAGAGGGGAAATAGATTTTTTCAAGAAAGTCATGATAATGTACAAATTATAGTAATAAATTTTAATCCTAGCAAAGACATCCAACTTTTAAACAAGATTAAAAAGTTCCCCCCAAAGACCAGAAAACTAGCAGGAAAAAGAGATTATTGATTCACACAGTTAGCGAGCACCATTGAGAATCACATTCAGTTGTTTGAATTGTTGATATTCTAAGACGTGCTCCACAACCCCAACAAGCCAGAAAGAATACATGCCAAAAATTATAAAGGACTGGAGATTTTACTCTACTTGTGAGCTAACAAGTTAGCTGACTACAGTTTCACGACTGTTGGTGGAATACACAAGACTCCTGGATCAGAGATGAAGGACAACTAATTACAGCAACAGCAGTCACCAGAGAACCAGCATTCATTTGCGCCAGTTCCTCAAGCCCCAATTCCCAATTCTAAGACCATGTGAAGAGGGGCGGATAAGACCTGCACACATAGTACACCGAATTATAAGAGAGGACTCCTAAGCTGAAGGAATCTTTTATAACAGGTAGAGAGAGTGCCTGCCCTTTTCTCCCGAGGCAGACATAATCATTATTATACTGGACGAGAAGCAAGCCTGCCCTTCGCTCCAGTGGGAAGCGCTGTCTTTCAGGTTTATCACCAACAGTCTTGGGAAGGTTGTCCAGAACAAAGGACAACCAGCATGTCTGCTCACAAGACATACAGAAATGTGCGACCCGTGGAGAATTGTTGCCCAGAGATGCAATGAGACAATATAAATAAAAACTTCTCAAGTTATCCTTGTTAGAAAAGAAAAAGTCACTTAGAGAAATCTCTTTATGATTGTGAAACCTATATATCAAGCTTCATTTCCCCACCCTGAGTTTCTGTTGCCTAAAGCTCTACTCATCACTGCAGGAGTCAGCACTAACAATTTACTTAACGTCAGCTTCGCTGAGCCAGAAAACACCCCTTCTGATCTGCCAGCTGGTTTGGGGCCTGATGCTCTGCATCCTCACAGCTGCCTTGATTGTGTTCTTTGCAGTGGTGAGTGATACCCACGATAATGAAAAATGATGGGTAATTTCTTTCTCTTAAACCCTGTTCTCTACCGACTCATTGTGAAGAGTCAGAGGATGGCTTATTTCAACCTACTCTACAATTGCACCATTTCTGTCGGAGAAAGAGTGTCACAGTCCTACTGGGAGTCTCCATGGGGAACCCCGGCTTACATGGCTCCCTAGGGATGGCAGCAGGAGTTTGCAAGAAGAGACAGATCTCTCAACCTGCCCTGCAGCTCCTTCCTTAGAAGTGGAAGATTATGATATAGAGACAGTCTATGGTCCTTTTTCAGGAATTCCTTCCATCATTAGATTTCCCAGTCCTTCCCATCCGAAGTCATTCTCGGAAAAGCATCAAACAAATTTTAGCTTAGTGTGTCTCAAGGCAATCTTTTGCTTGGGTGAGGGGGAAACTTGAATTCTAAGCCCATTCTCCGCATGAAGAAGTAAGTCACTGTCTCCAATTAAGAATAGTCATAATAAACCCCTGCATAGCATTTGCCAGGTACCAGGCACTGTTCTAAGGGCTTGGCATATAGTTACACATTCAATCAAGGTTATTATCCTCATATTATAAATGAGGAACCTGAGGTACAGAGATATTAAAACAAATAAATGGCAGAGCTAGGATTTGAACCCAGGCAGTCCAACTGCAGAGTCTGGGCTCTTGGCCACTAACAAGACAGTGTGGGGGTTAAGAGAGTATTATCCATATAAGTCAGATGGTGATACCCTATAGGCTGAACTCAAGTAGAGCTTATTGGTAAATTAGTGCACTTCGGTTCAATTCAGTTGCTCAGTCATGTCCAACTCTGCAAACTGATGGACTGCAGCATGCCAGGCTCCCCTGTCCATCACCAGCTCCCAGAGCTTACTCAAACTCATATCCATCAAGTCGGTGATGCCATCTAACCATTTCATCGTCTGTCGTCCCCTTCTCCTCCTACTTTCAATCTTTCCCAGCAGCAGGGTCTTTTCAAATGAGTCAGTTCTTCGCATCAGGTGGCCAACGTGTTGGAGTTTCAGCTTCAGCATCAGTCCTTCCAATGACTATTCAGGGCTGACTTCCTTTAGGATAGACTGGTTGGATCTCTTTGCAGTCCAGGGGATTCTCAAGAGTCTTCAACACTGCAGTTCAAAAGCATCAATTCTTTGGTGCTCAGCTTTCTGTATAGCCCAACTCTCACATCCACACATGACTACTGGAAAAACCACAGCTTTGACTAGACAGACCTTTGTTGGCAGGGTAATGTTTGCTTTTTGATATGCTGTCTAGGTTGGTCATAACTTTTCTTCCAAGGAGCAAGCATCTTTTAATTCCATGGCTGCAGTCACCATCTGTAGTGATTTTGGGGCCCCAAAATATAAAGTTTCTCACTGTTTCCATTGTTTCCCCATCTATTTGCCATGAAGTGATGGGACAAGATGCCATGATCTTAGTTTTCTGAATGTTGAGCTTTAAACCAACTTTTTCATTCTCCTCTTTCACTTTGATTTAGAGGCTCTTTAGTTCTTCTTCACTTTCTACAATAGGGTGGTGTCCTC
The DNA here is from genome assembly GCA_006408675.1 of Madoqua kirkii. Classification (NCBI taxonomy): domain Eukaryota; kingdom Metazoa; phylum Chordata; class Mammalia; order Artiodactyla; family Bovidae; genus Madoqua; species Madoqua kirkii. The sequence goes on from SJYC01058981.1 coordinate 12,767, forward strand.
TGCATATCTGAGGTTATTGATATTTCTCCTGGCAGTCTTGATTCCAGCTTGTGCTTCATCCAACCTGGCATTTCTCATGATGTACTCTGCATATAAGTTAAATAAGCAGGGTGACAATATACAGCCTTGATGTACTCCTTTCCTCATTTGGAACCAGTCTGTTGTTCCATGCCCAGTTGTAACTGTTGCTTCTTGAACTGCACACAGATTGCTCAGGAGGCAGCTCAGGTGGTCTGGTATTCCCTTCTTTTTCAGAATTTAACACAGTTTGTTGTGACCCATACAAAGGCTTTGGTGTAGCCAATAAAGTAGAAGTAGATGTTTTTCTGGAACTCTCTTGCTTTTTCAATGATCCAGCAGATGTTGGCAATTTGATCTCTGGTTGCTCTGCCTTCTCTAAATCCAGCTTGAGTGTCTGGAAGTTCATGGTTCATGTATTGCTGAAGCCTGGCTTGGAGAATTTTGAAATAGCTCAATTGGAATTCCATCACTTCCACCAGTTTTTTTTCATAGAGATGCTTCCTAAGGCCCACTTGACTTCACATTCCAAGATGTCTGGCTCTAGGTGAGTGATCACACCATTGTTGTTATCTGAGTCATGAAGATCTTTTTTGTATAGTTCTTCTGAGTATTCTTGCCACTTCTTCTTAATATCGTCTGCTTCTGTTAGGTCCATACCATTTCTATTCTTTATTGTGTCTATCCTTGCATAACTGGTAAATTAATGGCTTTTTAATGTGTATGGTAAGGAACAAACTTGAGTTTAGAATGGATGAACATTAACTCCAGTTAAAAAATGGAGATAGCAACAGCTTTTTCAGCCCAGATATACAGTAACAAAAGTCACCTATCAAAAGTGATTAGCACTAAGATCCCTTAAAAATAAACCATTACTAAGGTAGAGCTGAGCTTTATTTTTCAAATATTTGGAGCAACATTCTTAAAACAATAACAAATTAAATCTCCATCAAGCACATGGTAATTGAAGCCCAAAGCTCATAAATCATCATCAAGAGGCCAGAATGACATATTGCACCTGGCTCGTTCTCTTCCGAAGGGACAGCTGCAGTGCACCCATCCCTCCCACTTCCAAGGCAGGGCACCACTCATTTCTCAGAAATTATTTGAAAAGAGCTGTCCCAGATCAGGGGTCAGGGACAATCAGATGGTACTGAAATTACCTCATTTTGGAACATCATACCTATCCATTTTTATTGTTTTTCCTTATTTTCCTGAAATGACACTTTAGAAATCCTTCTTTGCTACATTCACACTTATCCTCACCAACACCCAAAGCTCAAAAGTGACTTGATGAAAGTTATTAAAAGTTGTATATCTAATGCTTATGTAACCATGTCATGTATGGAGTTGACAACCTCCTCCAAGTGTTTACTGTCCAAAATTTACAGTTTCTAATTCCATTTATCACTTGTGGTTCATTCAGCATTTATTTGGCAGCAGATTGAATCTCATGATTGCCCAGACCCTGCTGTCACCTCCTACATTCACACACACACACACACTTAAAATTACAGAAATCAAAGCATCTTATAAATTAGTTTACACTGCTCATTTTACAGATGAGAAAACTGCGGTCCAGAGATATTATGTCTAGCTACTCATTGTTTTAGGCTCCCTAGTTTTAAGCAACAGAACTTCATCGCAGACAAGTTAAAGTAAAAAGAACAATTACTATAGGGACATGATGGGAATGCCTCCAGAAGCCCAAGGGCAGAAATACTGGCAGCACAAAACCAGGTAGAATCAGGGATTCAGATCCTATCTGCAGCCTCAGTTTCTCTTTCTTCTACTCCTGCTTCTCCACTGTGCTTTTCTCCATTTCTCTTTCAACCTGCTTCCTTCCTTCTGCAGATGAAGATCAAAGATTCCAGGGAATAAACTCACTGATCCAGCAAACTCAGATGCCCAACCCCTGACCAGTCACCCACAGCTCACGTACAAGGTCACATTGTAATACGACTGCTTTCACTACAGTAATGTGGTTGGGAGAAAAATCCCAGAAAATGGCTATGGGACAAAGTATTCTATGTGAATCCAGAATTTAAAACTCCTCACTCTTAGCTGAGTTGCCTTTTCTGCTTTGTCTCTCATCCCAATATCTGCAAATTAATAACTTAAACTTATGCAGCATCTGTCTGTACTATACTCATTCAAAACTGTTACTTACCGAGGGCCTTCTATATACGTTGTATGCTTTATAATTATATAGTTGCACTGAATCTTCATGATAGCTTGGCAAAAGAGGTAATATTAAGTCCATTTTACAGAATCTCAGACAGACTGGATAAACAGTAGCCAAACTTCAGCAACTAAAAGTTGAAGAAGAAAAGAATGAGACCAAAGAAGGGGGATACAGTGGCAGAGGAAAATAAATTACATCTCCACTCAGAGCTTGAAGAGAAGAATGCCTGGAGGTAAATATCAGCTCAAGACACCAAAACCACTGATTCACATAAAAGAGAAAAACTGAGTTTCTTAAAAAAAAAAAAAAAAATTCAGGCAAGCCTTATAGAATTTTAAAGGTAGTATTTAAATTTTCTGGGCCTCAAAATATCAATCCCATTACTATTTATTCTACTATTATTTATCATTGATTCCATAGCAAGAAGGTCTAAAATATCAAGGAGAACATTTCAGAGAAAGTATAGTCATCCTTCTTTATCTGTGGGGAAGTGGTTCTAAAATCTAGAAAAATTTGTAGATGCTCCATTCCTTATATAAAATGGTGCAGTATTTCCATAAAACCTAAGTACCTTTTTCTATATACTTTAAATTATCTCTAGTTTACCTATCATACTTAATACAATGTAAATGCCATGTAAACAGTTGCCAGTATGCAGCAAATTCAAGTTTTGCTTTTTGGAACTTTTTGGAATTATTTTAAAAATATTTTCAATCCACGGTTGATTGAATCATAGATGCAAATCCTGTAGATACAGAGAGCCAACTGTATGTGCTTGTTACTGTCAAAATTAGGAGTTAGAAGTCAACAGACTTTGTATGACTTTGCATACACTTGGATTGTAAAGTAATTAAGCAGGTTAGCCAAGTGTGAGTGACACACTGCTCACTCCAAGGTGCTTACTATGAAGGGTGGACAGGAGCATCAGTACAATGCAGGCCACTTGGAGACAAGTGACATTCTCAAGTTCTATCACCTTTAGATACCAGGGAACTGGGACCAGGCCACTCCTGTCCCTAAGGAGCCATGTTGTCCTCAGTGGCTACCCTGGGTATTCCAACAGAGCAATAACTCACTCCAAACACTCATGGGTCACCTCAAGCATATTGCACAATATCTCATTTATGGAAGTAACCCCAGGAGGTAGACATTCTTATCTCTGTTTTACAGATGAAAAGGTTGAGGCTCAGAGAAGTTAAACCACTTGTCTGAGGTCACAAAGACAGGAATAGTAAGGTTATTCTTTTGGTTCCCACAGGATCTCTCTGGGAGACTGTCTCTGCCACCAGCAGAACTGTCCTACCTCAGCCTCACCTGTCCCCTGCAGGAGGGTCCCCTCATGGCCCTCTCATCCCTGTTCTTGGTAGAAGAAAGAGAGAGAAAAAAGAAAGCAGAACACTCTAGAAAACTACTTCCTTGCCCTTTGAAGCCAGCCCTCTCTTTCCAGTTTTCTATTGATCGCTTGCTACTCTTAGTGCCACAGAGGGCCGGCTCATCACTTCACACCCTACATTTGCCTTCATATACTTTATACAGCCTTCACTCATTCTCTGTGTTTCTTTCGCACCCTAAGTCTATTTCTGTGCCCCGCTGTATCTCACCCCACCTGCTCTGAGGATGAACTAGACGTGACCATGGCAGAGTAAGTCGGGGCTCTTTCATTAAAAAAAAAAATTACTTATATAATTTATTTGAATGCACCAGGTCTTAGTTGTGGCATGTGGAATCTTTTAGCTGTGGCAAAAGGAAACTTATTGCAGCATATGGGACCTAGTTTCCTGGCCAGGGATGCAACTCAGGCTCCCTGCATTGGAAGGACAGAGTCTTAGCCACTGGACCATGAGGGAAGCGTCTGGAAGCTCTCTCTGACTCTCCATTCCCACCCTCTGCCCTATAACATCCACTCCTTCCTTCCTTTATACTTCCCAGTACTCTCTCATCTTTTTGCCCCTTTTTATTTTCTTTAACTTAGCTCTTCTACGCCTTTTTCAATTTTCTTAGCACAATGGTCCCCCTCCCTGGGGTACTGACTACCTTGAGGTTCCTCCTACTCTCCCTCCCCTATCCACCTTCTAGGCATGACCTCCAGCACAGGATGGGCTGTGCACCCCAGCTCCTCACTCTCCTCCATATCCTGACCCACCCTTGCCTCAGTCAGTCCATCTGAAGGTGGGTCCCTTCAAATGCTCTCTGGGATGAACCATAGTAACAAAAGAAAAATGGAACAGGAAACTGTAAAGATTTACGTATACAAAGGTAATCCAGAAATGCAAATGTCTATTTTTTAAAAATTGACTTCAAAATTAAGGGAAATACTGAAGATTATGATACTTCTTTTTCCAAATGTTCATGCCTTCTGTAAAGATATATGAAATATTAAAATTACATTGCCACTAGGAACCTATTTTTTCCAATTATAGGCATTTTTATGCTTTCCATCAAAAAAATAAAATCTAGTAATTCTAATTTTCCAAGAGTTCCCTTTTTGAACAGGCTATATATTCTTCACAGATCATATCTATGGTCATGCTCCTCTGAGTTCTTTAATCAATGTCCAAGTGGAAAAAGATGATTGTATTCAGAAGCAGCAGCAGTATGGGAGAGGGCAGGAAATCTGATGCCCCAAATGACTTTCCAGATAAAAGTTCTGATTCAGAGCAGACTGTACTATAAAAGATCTCCCCATTTTAAGGTGGAGTTAATACATGAAAACCTTGGGTTCCCCAAGTAAATGAATTATCTGGTTGTTTTTTTACCATACAAAGGCTTTGCCAAAAAAAAAATTCTTTATAAATTTGCTACTCTTAAATATTAAAATAGTATTCAATTTATCATATATTCATTTGTATCCGACTTCTCTGGACTGGAACAGCTCATGTACACCTAGAAGCAAACCATGAGTCAAGAAGGCCAAAACACTGATTCATATAAAGGACCGAGAAAAAACTGTTAGCTCCTGGAAGAACACACAAGCAAAGCCAGTCTTTTGAATAGCAGAATTTAAAGGTTATTGTTCGAGAGCTGGTCAAGAGCAGATAAAGACACCACAGCTTGCCCAACCTCACAGGGTGACAGAAAAAATGAAAAATGGCTCAAGGACTGGATTGCTGTCAAGCCACTGTCTGAACGCAGACATGATGCTATAGGTGGCATAACGACTCACATCACAGGGAGGAAGGCCACATGCAAAGCGTGAACTAGAAGAAACCTGGGTCCATGAGGCCATCATGGACCTGAATTAACTGCTGACCTCGAAAAAGGGGGTGCTGTTCAATATTCCCAGGCCCTCTCAAATATCAGTCATATTGCCTAGAGTTCCCAAGATACGTCAATGAAAACAGTTCCTTAAGTCCTTGGTTTTAAAGTATTTTTTTAAAAGATTCTTAAAGACTACGATTTAAAATTTCAGAAATATGCTCACCTACTAGAGATACACCAAACCTAACTTCTTTTTTTTAGGTTGCACCATGCAGCATGCAGGATCTTAGTTTCTCAAGCAGGAGTCAAACCCACGCCCCCTGCATTGGGAACGTGGAGTCTTAACCACTGGACTGCCAGGGAAGTTCCTCACCTAATATTTTTGAGGGATAGGTCAGTACCCCCTGCCTTAAGCTAAGCCCTTAATAATCACTTGGAAATTTAGCAAGGAACTGACAGCCAGCTGAGAACAAAAACAGAACAGAAGGCAGACCCCAACCTCATGACATCAAAGAAAAGGAAAAAGTTCCATGGGTCAACAATTTCTTCACAGTATGACAGACCGCCACCCTAAGCTGGAAGAACTCCCACTTTAAAAGTTCTGAAAACCGTGGTTTCAGAGGGGAAGGTACAGCAGGAGCTATCTTAGAAAAGAGCTGACTTTACAAGTGAATGCAGATCAACTCCCTGAGAATCCTTTAGAGCAAAATTCTACCATCTCATTACAATTTCATAAATTATACATTCTCAGACAATGAATATCCAAGATGTGGCCAGAGCTGTTTAGAAACACTTCAGAGCATGTGAGCATAATTCCATACTGCATTATAAGGGATTCCTATGAAATTACACCATGCATCTTTCTGAACCTCAAGGCAGTCCATCGAAAACAGAAGTGCTCTGAAATGGATCAATAAACTCTGATTATTTTGGCTTTCTTATAACAAAGCTTCAGAAATTAAGAATATTCTTAGAGACTACTTTAATTGGCCAAAATAGACAGTTCCCAGTTTAAACAAGAGGAGGTTTGTCATTAAATGGCTGACCTGGCCAAGCACAACACTCTTTTCATCACTTTCTTTTTTACCCAGTGTTTTTCTGTCTTAAAGCTATTATTCAATGCATCTCCTAAACTTTCTCCAGTTTTTCTTTGCAGTAAATACACTTAAGTCACAAAAGCTCTTTCTTGAAAACAAATGTGTTAGTCAATAGGCTATTGGAAATCTGGTCAAATTTTAGACAGAAATTTTTATTAAATTTTATAAATTTATTTATAAAATTTTAAGACAGAAATTAGTCTTGCTTTTAGCCAAGATCAAGATGCAGGGTTCACTTAGAAAATCCAGAAGCCTCTCTTAAGGAATTTAGCTCAGCCTTTCTGGCAAAGGACTCAGGATACATGCCATATGGATCTGACCACCCAGGATAGACCACCTTACACAAGTGAAGAGAAAGGCCAAGGTGTATTGTCCAGTCACTCAAGAACAGTCTAATGAACTCAGACTCCCCCAACAGAGATACCCATACTCTTGGACAACTATGGTCCAACACATTAGCATGCACCTTCCAGTTTTGCTGACTCCAGTCGTGTGTGCTAATAAGAAACCTCTAGCTGCCTGAGGACTGCTCCCCATCCATGGATTTCTAGGAGCAGCCCCCAAGGGTGAGTCACGTGTGCTGGTTCCTATAGCACCCATGCTGCCTGCCTGGCACACCAGGCAGCCTGGGGCCTGCTACTGCTCACAGCTGCCCCAGGCCCTGAAGCCCTCCTGTGGAGGACTAGAGGCTACCTTCCTTTGTGTTAGACTCTGTTATATTGGTCCCTATGCCATTGATCACTGAGCTCCAATGTGTCACAGACTGTCATGGCATGTTTTTACTTACCGCTGTCTCTCTCCTCGGAGAAGGAAATGGAAACCCACTCCAGTGTTCTTGCCTAGAGAATCCTGTGGACAGAGGAGCCTAGTGGGCTGCCAACTCTGGGGTCAGATAGAGTCAGACATGACTGAAGTGACTTAGCATGCATGCATGTATTGGAGAAGGAAATGGCAACCCACTCCAGAAATCTTGACTGGAGAATCCCAGGGACAGAGGAGCTTGGTGAGTTGCCATCTATGGGGTTGCACAGAGTTGGACGTGACTGAAGCGACTTATAGGTAGCAGCAGCAGTCTCTCTCCTCTAAGCCCAGAAGTGCTACAGCAGTTGGGCTGTGATTCGAGACTCATTCTAGCTCCAGAGCTGGACTCAGTCTCCCTCCTGCTCTCTTATAACTAAATCTTTGACATAAAATCCTACCTACCCCCAAGAGCTTTCTCATAAGATCTCCTTAGTCCTCTGCAAAAAGGTGGTCATCAAGTCATCCCATCTCCTGAGCATGCGGCTAAGTTGCCCCTGAGTTCCTTGCTACTCAGAGCCCACCTAGTCAAGGCTTGGAACCTAGTCATTCTCTTGGAGGTGGTCAGACACTAATGTCAAAAGAAAACCATCTTGATCAGAGCAACTAACATGTCCCACATCATGAAGTTTGATATAGGAGACAGAAGACCACCCAGGACAAGTAAATAAGAAAGGCAAGGAGAACAGAAAAGGGAACATGTAAGAAGGAAACATAAAGCCGTGGGTTTGAGCAAGCACATGGCTTCCCGGGGATGTGGCTGACAAGGGTCAAAACCGCTTTTCATTCCTGCGATAATAAGCTGGTCATTCCCAGCTGGACCAGTCCCAGGCTCCATTCCAAAGCTCTCTACATGAAGGTGCATAAATGTAATGTGACCGGCTTGTGACTGTAACCCAGGAAAGCCAAGAGAGGAATAATGACAGGGTGAGGAAAATTCATTATGCTACTTACCCCCCTCAGACTCAAAGCCTTGGCTGTTTGATTTTGCTTATCCGAAGAGGCTGTTGTGACACTGAGGATGGCTGTAGCCTGCCACCATTTGGACATTTCTACAGGTTTAATTATTATTATCTGTAAGAACTTCTCCTTATATTTATGAAAAACAGACAATCAACAATACAGCCCAGGGTCCTGTGTACTATGTAGGAGAAACATACGGCTTTTACCAAATATAGTTTATGCATGTCATCTCCACATTCTGATAGACTCACTGTAAAGCTGTAATATCAATAATAACAGTCTTTCCATTACAGATATTGGGATAAATGCTTTCCATGTGGAGCCAAAGTAATTATTATCAATATTTGGGTGAATCAGAATACTGGTGACAGCTCCAACAGCTGCATACAGCTTTGGCTCTGTAACAAAACAGAAAGCTCCCCAGTGAGAAACAAGGCAGGGCTTGATGAATTTCACTCAGCTCTTCAGTCACAGATTATTAAAAGATGAATTATAAAATTGGCTCAATAATGGCCATGCACATTCTTTCTGGCCAACATCATCCCCAAGGGTCTGATTGTCACAGAAGAATCTTTAAATCAGAGGACAATTCAGGTCTAACTCAAACAGACAGTGTTTGTAAAGCTGCCATGCACCATTAGCACGTGCACTTCCCTGAGCCATCGTCCAATTACTCACCACAGTCAGCCACACGTGGCTACTAATGGGACAAAGACAACACGGGATGACATAAGGGTCTGAGCATTGCCTTTTTCTAGTCCATGAATAGGCATCATCCAGGAGATGGAGACACGTAGACAATGCTTCAGGAGATATTTAACCAGAAGCCTTGGACGGAGGACAGAGTTCTATATGCTTTCTTAAGCAGACAGACAAAAGGTTTTCGCAGCATGTTCTTACAAATTCTAGGTAGAATTCAGCAAAATATACTGAATCTATTAGGATGTTATTTCCATTGCAACACACTACGATTTCATTCCCTTTTAGATTTCCTATTTTAGTCAGGGTTCTCCAGAGAAACAGAATCAATAGGATAAATAGATGGAAAGATAGAGCTATAGTTAAAGGTACTGATATAGATATACATAGTTACAGAGGTAGAAAGATATATAGAGAGAGGTATAGATAGAGTATACCTATATACAGAGAGGGGCTTCCCAGATGGCTCAGTGGTAAAGAATCTACCTGCCAATTCAGGAGACACAGCAGACACTGGTTTCATTCCTGGGTTGGGGAAATCCCCTAGAGGAGGAAATGGTAACCCACTCCAGTATTCTTTCCAGGAAGACCCCAATGACAGAGGAGACTGGTGGGCTACAGTCCCTGGGGTCGCAGAGTCAAACATGACTGAGCATCTGAATATGCATGCATATACAGAGAAAGATTGGGGGAAAGGGGGTTATTTTAAGAAACTGGCTCAGGAAATTGTGAGCAGGAAGGTCTCAAGTCTGTAGGACAGACAGGGCAACAGGCTGGAAATTCAACTAAGAATTGATATTTCAGACTTGGGTATGAAATCTGCAGGGCAGACTGGCAGGCAGGGGATTTGTACAGTGTCTTTGGTGTAGTCTTAAAGCAAAATCAATTGATTAGATGAGACCTACCCACATTATGGAGAATAACGTTTTACTCAAAGTCAACTCCTTGTAAGTGTTCACCATATCATAAAAAATACCTTCATAGAGGGTATTTCATCCCTCTCTGAACACTCAGAGTTATGTTTGACCAAACAACTGGACACCATAGCCTAGCCAATTAGTAAAATTAACCATCACATTACTTTTTCCTGAAATATAATGGCAGGATATAAAATTTTCTATTTTAAGTGTTCTAAGCATTCCATTTATCTAGCTGAGAAAGGCTGACTTCCTGCCTCACATTCACATATAACATCACTAGGACATGAAGATAACTGGTATCCTTCAGAATGGGCCCTGGAACAAAGCTTGGGTAAACAAGCTATCTACCTCCTGTCACCCCCTCCCTCTTTCCAGATTGACTCCCTCTTTCCTTCCTATAATACACAGAGGGAGAATTGGGTTCTATCCCAAGGGAGATTTGATTCATTTCCCTGTCTATTCATCACTTTCTTTCATTGATTTCCAGGCTACCTTGGGCCTCCACTTGTGCCACTCTTGGGAAACCCTGAGGGCTAGGAATAAGGAGAACCATATTTGACATGAGACTGCCTCCACCAGGCTGGCCTGGGGAGAGAGGGTCAGGAAAAGAACTCTTCCTGGCTCCTTTCCTTAGTTCCTTACCTAACACATCAGGTGGTATGGATGCATTAGACTGCTGTGAGTATGGGGCCAGATAAAGGATACTGCAACACAGGAATTAAAGTAACACTTAGGTTAAGCAGCACTGTCCAGAATTTAAGGAAATTTACCAAGGTAAACCCTTCTTAGGGACTCTCCTTAGGATATAACCCAATTCCACATTTCAACCCCCTGTATTAAAGTCCATCTTTCCCTTACCCCTTGGAGAGAGAACTACTTCTTCAATCCTTCCCAGAGTTAATCTTTGTTTCCTCTCTAGTACCAATCTGATATTCCACCAAGGACATGTGTGGGCCTCCAGAGTTCCTTGCAATATCTTTCCAATCCTGGGATTATTTATCAAGAATGTGCTTTGCTTTTATTTCCAGTATTCTGGGAGATGGATCATAGAGGATCCTGCTATGATTTATCTCGGAGTGTTTTGCCTATGTTCTCCTCTAAGAGTTTTATAGTTTCTGGTCTTACACTTAGATCTTTAATTCATTTTGAGTTTGTTTTTGTGAATGGTATTAGAAAGTGGTCTAGTTTCATTCTTTTACAAGTGGTTGACCAGTTTTCCCAGCACCACTTGTTAAAGAGATTGTCTTTAATCCACTGTATATTCTTGCCTCCTTTGTTGAAGATAAGGTGTCCATAGGTATGTGGATTTATCTCTGGGCTTTCTATTTTGTTCCATTGATCTGTATTTCTGTCTTTGTGCCAGTACCATACTGTCTTGATGACTGTGGCTTTGTAGTAGAGCCTGAAGTCAGGCAGGTTGATTCCTCCAGTTCCATTCTTCTTTCTCAAGATTGCTTTGGCTCTTTGAGTTTTTTTGTATTTCCATATAAATTGTGAAATTATTTGTTCTAGCTCTGTGAAAAATACCACTGGTAGTTTGATAGGGATCACATTGAATTTGTAGATTGCTTTGGGTAATATACTCATTTTCACTATATTTATTCTTCCAATCCACGAACATGGTATATTTCTCCATCTATTAGTGTCCTCTTTGATTTCTTTCATCAGTGTTTTATAGCTTTCTATATATAGGTCCTTAGTTTCTTTCAGTTCAGTTCAGTTGCTCAGTCATGTCCAACTCTTCGCAACCCCATGAATCGCAGCACACCAGGCCTCCTTGTCCATCACCATCTCCCGGAGTTCACTCAGACTCACGTTCATCAAGTCCGTGATGCCATCCAGCCATCTCAGGTAGATATATTCACAAGTATTTTATTCTTTTCGTTGCAATGGCGAATGGAATTGTTTCCTTAATTTCCTTTTCTACTTTCTCATTATTAGTGTATTGGAATGCAAGGGATTTCTGTGTGTTGATTGTATATCCCACAACTTTACTACATTCACTGATTAGCTCTAATAATTTTCTAGTGGAAATAAAAGCAAAAATAAACAAATGAGATCTAATTAAAATTAAAAGCTCTGCACAACAAAGGAAAC
>SJYC01058983.1:0-48375 GCA_006408675.1 Madoqua kirkii
AAATTCTCATCCTACCACACAAGTCAAAATTACAATTTTTTCTGAAATTAGCTAGTACTGATAACTTTATAACTTGTGACTACACTAAAAACCACTTAATTATACATTTTAAAAGGATGGATTTTATGGCATAGGAATTTTATATAAATTTTTTTAAACTACATTGTTGCTTCCAGGCTCAAGTTTCTACTTTCAGCCTTCCTCCTATTTTTAATGTGATCACTGTTAATACTAACAGTATATATACTATACACTCTACTACAGTTACTATACTATGATAAAGATAAATATATTTATGGATGGAGAGAGAGAGCAGATACATATATGAATACCTTTCCCACGCTACCTTCTCTGGCACGCAAATTTAGTACCAGAATCTTTAACCATAGTAGTCACTTTCATCCTTATACATCCCAGGAGGAGCACTTTAGTTGGTAGTGATGGACACTTTGGCGATCTATGATGATTGGTTGGTTGGCTGGTTCCTGAACTTCTGTTATCTGAAACAAGCATACATGATACAGGTAGATCCGTCGCGCCTGGAAAGCAGTTACCTTGAACTCCATGGCAGCCAACTGTCTTAACTTTCCTCTCCGGCCTGATCCTTAAATGCTGTGGTCTTCTATATTCTTTAATGGGATCTCTTCTCACTCTAAGCCAATCTCAACCTATAGCAATTCAGTCAGAATTTCTGGTGGTAGTTTTTAAGCATTAGGATTTTTTTTTAATGTCTCCAGATTCTAATGTGCAGTTGGGAAATAAAATTATGCTCTTCATCCCACCACCCCCTCAATAATCTCATTCACTCGGTCATTTTAATTATCATCCTTATTCCAATAATTCACAAATCTGTATCTCTATTCCCACCACCTTCGGGAGCTAGAGATAAAACGACCACTAAACCACAAGATAAACTTTTATTTAACTGACACAAAATTTTAAAATATGTTAAAGTTTAAATCATTTCTTCCTAGATTTTTCTAATTTTCTTTCTCTTTTTTGAGGAGTGAAGAACCTGTGCTTTGTTCCTAGCCTCCTGGGAAATGGAACACATGTAAGCGTGTCTTTTCTAAACCACAGACACTGGGTGCGTGGGGGGGAGGGGCCTCAATTTAAAGGTCTCACAAGCACTAAATATATATATATATATATGCCTACAAAAAAAATCATCATTTCCCCATGTACCCAGACAAAATCTGCTCTTCCTCTCACTAAATGGCCCTAACACCCACCCAGTCGCTAAGTTAAAAAACTGGGGAATTATGATTTAATTTTCATTCTTTCACATCCTCATCCTCATGATTGGCTACGTAACATCAGTTCTAACCCTTAAAGAGATCAGGAATCTGTTTACTTACTCTTCGTCCCCATGGTCACCATGTTCTCTTCCCTGGAGTACCGTGGCAGCCTCTTAACTGGTCTCCTTGGCCACAAATCCTTACTTGGTCTGCACTACCAAAACTATATTTCTAAACCCAAATGTTTTGTGTGTACTTAAAATCTTTCAGAGGCTCCTTCCTGCCCTGAGGATAGTGTTTGCATTTGGTTTACAAGGCCCTTACAAGCCTCTCCAGATGCTTTCACTGCTCCCTCTGCGGCTGGTCCAATCCCCTCATCATTCCTTTATCGCACTTTAGCAGAAATTTCTTTCTTTGGAAAAATATTCTCTAGTCTCCCAAACCAGGTGTCCCTTCCATTCACGGCTATATTACCACACACTTACTCTACTTACTGCATCAATCGCTAACTTAACTATTCCCCACTTCCACTGAGTGCCTCAGGAGCAGAGACAGTTCTTCATGCTTGCCCATGCTTGCCACATGTAAGTGTTCAGTATTTGCTGAAATAAGCAATGAACGATGAATGAATAATAGCCCTTGTAGTCCTTGCAAATCTCATTAACAAAACTTGCTTTCACCCTCTTTAAGCAAAGTTAGGATACAAGAAAAATAGTTGTTACAAAGAAATCTTGAACACACATGCACAGCAGACCCGTGGGCTATCCTGTGGATATGAAAGGGCTGGAGTTCATTTCAGCCAACATTTGTAAGTAGTTACTATTCACTCTGTCCATAATGAACTTGGATTATGCAGTGTCAACAGTCACCTAGTCATCTTAAATTAAGAAATATTAAAGTATGAAATTTGTCATTTAATATAAATAGTAGCCACTATTACCATCTCCAAGCACCATACTCAGCAGTTGACACACATTGTCTCATTTAATCTCCACAATCAAGCTCTCAAACAGATCACATTACAGCTTCTCAGAGGAAGAAACCAAGGCTAGGGAAGGGTAAGCACATAGACTACAACAGTACACTTAGGATGTGAAAAAGCCAGTATCTCACCTTTACAGCAGAAAAATAAACCGAACACAAAACTTATACTTAATATGGCCATGTCACATCCAATCTTACCCTAATAAATGGTAGAATACAAGGTTAAGGCTGCTGGAGTGAGAAATGCCTTCAAGTCAATAAAATGGTGCATATTCATGGAACATAGCCCATGCCAAAGAGGATGCTTAAAATCTTACCAAGTTCTTTATCTGAGTGCAACCCAAATGAGTTTGAAATGTATAAAATGTACCTCTGCTTAACAATCATATGCCCCACTGTCCCTAGAGACAAACCAGGGAGTTTGTCAGATGGCTCACTAGTAAAGAATCAGTCTGCAATGTAAAAGACACAGGAGATGGGTATTCAATCACTGGGCCAGGAAGATCCCCTGGAGGAGGAAATGGCAACCCTCTTCAGGATTTTTGCCTGGAAAATCCCATCGACAGAGGAGCCTAGTGGGCTACGGTCCATAGGGACACAAACAGTCAGACACAACTGAAGCAACTTAGTATGCACATACGCAGATACAAACCAGATTCTTGGAAGTATATATTAATTGGGGAGGGGGAACTTTAGTTAAATAGTCTAGCTTATTAAAATAACTAAAATGCACTGAGTTCACACTCCTGAAAAATGCAATAGCTACTAGCTTCTTGGCTTAAAAATCTTATCTTGTCAAAAACTTTTTCATTTTTTTCTGCATAACTTTCTTAAAGAATTTAATTCCTCCCTCACACCTGAATTAACCAAAATAATATGCTCTTCAGTTATTATTACATAAATTAGTAACCTAACCAAAATGATCCCCAGCTACCTAACACTTCATGCTTCTCGGGGCTGGCCTCTCTCTATTTTAATGTCTCTAAGATTAAACAATTCATTTTAATCTCACTATCTTTAGATAAGATATACAGTAATCATTGATTAATTTCACTCATCTAATAGGCTAGAAATTGTCTATCGTGTACTTACTCAAAAAAAAAAAGTACTTACTGAGCAACTTTGTGCTGGGGATTTGATGGTAAACAATATAACCAGGGTTTCTGAACTTTATTTGCCCATTCTTAAGGCAGGACCTAAATGTCTGTATTTTTTTTTACTTACTTATACTTTTTTTTTAAATATTTTATTCTATTTTACAATACTGCATTGGTTTTGCCATACATTGACATGAATCAGCCACAGGTGTACACAATCTCCCAATGCCGAAGCCCCACCACCACCTCCCACCCCACACCATCTCCCCGAATCATCCCGTACACCAGCCCCAAGCATCCTGTATCCTGTATTGAACATAGACTGGCGCTTCATTTCTTATATGATAGTATACATGTTTCAGTGCCATTCTCCCAAATCATCCCACCCTCCCTCTCCCTCCGAAGCCAAAAGTCCATTCTATACCTCTGTGTCTCTTATGTTATCTCACTTACAGGGTCATCATTACTATCTTTCAAAATTCTATATATATGTGTCAGTATACTGTATTGGTGTTTTTCTTTCTGGCTAACTTCACTCTGTATAATCAGCTCCAGTTTCATCCATCTCATTAGAACTGAATCAAATTTATTCTTTTTAAGGGCTGAGTAATACTCCATTAAATGTCTGTATTTTTCAGTGTCTCTGAGATACTACTGGGTTGGCCAAAAAGTTCATTTGGGTTTTTCCATACGCTGTTATGGAACTTTTTGGCCAATGCAATATTAATTACCAGGAGCTTCCCAGGAGGCCAAGTGGTAAAGAATCTGCCACTCAATACAGGAGATGCAGGTTAGATCCCTTGGTCAGAAAGATTCCCCAGAGACGAGAATGGCAACTCACTCTTGTATTCTTGCCTGGAAAATTCCATGGACAGAGGAGCCTGGCAGGCTACAGTCCATGGGGTTGCAAAGAGTTGGACATGACTGAGCAACTGAGAATCATACTAATTACCATAGATCATATCCAATAGCCTGAAAGCCAAATCCAACTGCTGCCCATTTTCATATGACCACAAAGAAGTATTATCTTTATATATTTAAATGGTTTTTAACATCAAAAGAAAAATAATATTTAATAATATATGAAAATCATATGGAATTCAAATTTCAGTATATATACATAAAGTTTTATTAGAACACAGCCAAGCTCATCTGATTACATCTATGTCTGTTTTGCACTAAAAATGTTTGGTGGTTGTCTAAGTGTCCATCAACAGATGAATGGATAAATAAGATGTGGTATGTATATATATATTATATAATATATATAATGGAATACTATTTACCCACGAAGAAGAATGAAACAATGCCATTTGCAGCAAATGGATGAACCTAGAAATTATCATACTAAGTGAAGTCAAAGACAAATACCAAGTGATATCACTTACATGTGGAACCTAAAATATGATACAAATCTACTTATTTACAAAACAGAAATAGATTCACAATCATAGGAAACAAACGTATGGTTACCAAAGAGGAAAGGGTGTGAAGAAGAATAAATTAGGAGTTTGGGATTGTAGATGTAAACTACTATGTCTAAAAATAAACAAGTATAGCAGAGGGAAATATATTTAATAACTTCTAAAAAGCAACAGTTAGAATTGGATGTGGATCAACAGATTCGTTCCAAATAGGAAAAGGAGTACATCAAGGTTGTATATTGTCACCCTGCTTATTTAACTTATATGCACAGTACATCATGAGAAATGCTGACCTGGAAGAAACACAAGCTGGAATCAAGATTGCCGGGAGAAATATCAATAACCTCAGATATGCAGATGACACCACCCTTATGGCAGAAAGTGAAGAGGACCTAAAAACCCTCTTGATGAAAGTGAAAGAGGAGAGTGAAAAAGTTGGCTTAAAGCTCAACATTCAGAAAATGAAGATCATGGCATCCAGTCCCATCACTCCATGGAAAATAGATAGGGAAGCAGTGGAAACAGTGTCAGACTTTATTTGAGGGAGAGGGCTCCAAAATCACAGCAGATGGTGACTGCAGCCTTGAAATTAAAAGATGCTTACTCCTTGGAAGAAAAGTTATGACCCACCTAGATAGCATATTCAAAAGCAAAGACATTATTTTGCCAACTAAGGTCCTTCTAGTCAAGGCTATGGTTTTTCAGGCAAAGTAATGTCTCTGCTTTTGAATATGCTATCTAGGTTGGTCATAACCTGTCTCTTATACACATCTAGATGTGTATAAGAGACAGGTGGTCATGTATGGATGTGAGAGTTGGACTGTGAAGAAGGCTGAGCGCCGAAGATGCTTTTGAACTGTGGTGTTGGAGAAGACTCTTGAGAGTCCCTTGGACTGCAAGGAGATCCAACCAGTCCATTCTGAAGGAGATCAGCCCTGGGATTTCTTTGGAAGGAATAATGCTAAAGCTGAAACTCCACCTCATGTGAAGAGTTGACTCATAGGAAAAGACTCTGATGCTGGGAGGGACTGGAGGCAGGAGGAGAAGGGGACGACCGAGGATGAGATGGCTGGATGGCATCACTGACTCGATGAACGTGAATCTGAGTGAACTCCAGGAGTTGATGATGGACAGGGACGCCCGGCATGCTGCGATTCATGGGGTCACAAAGAGTCGGACACAACTGAGCGACTGAACTGAAATGAACTGAATGATAACCCTGTATGCGAGACAGCAAAAGAGACACAGATGTGAAAAACAGACTTTTGGACTCTGTGGCAGAGGGAGAGGGTGGGATGATTTAGGAGAATGGCATTGAAACATGTATACTATCAAGTAAGGAATGAATAGCTAGTCTAGGTTCAATACAGGATACAGGATGCTTTGGGCTGGTCCACTGGGATGACCCAGAGAGATGATATGGGGAGAGTGGTGGGAGAGGGGTTCAGGGTTGGGAACTCAGGTACATCTGTGGTGGATTCATGTCAATGTATGGCAAAACCAATACAGTATTGTAAACTAATAAATAAATAAATAAATAAATAATAAATTGATTTAAGACCTAGAAAAAAATAAAAAGAATGTGCTTTGGCTAATAATCCAGATTGGGATTTGGTATTTTAAATACAGTCCCCCGTGGAGATCTCTCTACAGAGTGATCTGAAAGTAACATGCCTCCAGATTCTTCCTTTTGTCTTCTAGAATGTATGCATAATTTCCAGATAAAACATGCATAATTTAGACATACACTCCAAAGAACAAAAATAATTCTCCAAGCAGTACAGTCCAAATCAATATGAACAAATAAAAATATTTTTTCAAACAATCTGCCAAGCTGTTCCCTGCCCACAACAGAAAGATTACTTTATGTTCTTATGCACAGTGATTTTAGTTTCCCTTTTCATCATCTCCCTATTCCTAAAACTCCTGGGAGCCTGACTAGGTTTGGACATTGACACATGTCCTAAAACTTTTCCTAACAGCAGAATTCCTTGCCCCTGAGTCATAACTTAAGACAGTCCTTCCCAACTTTGATCATGGTATGTAATAAACTCATGATATGATAAGCTCATATGGTACCATGGGATAAATGGACTGGGGCAGTTTATGGTAAGAGGCTACCCCAGGCCCTAGATCTGGCTTTCCAAAGGGGAGAGGAATCAGGGTTTGGCACATACCTCATCTATTACATAGTATCTCAAGAAGCCCTAGAACACCTCTGGGATGCTCTGCCCATGCCGTGCTCATCTATCTTGAGCCAGATTGAATTTTTAGGCCGAACTTCCTATTCCCAATATCACTGACAAGTGGAAAAACACAACATAAAAGAGATCCTCCCATCATCAGCAGTAAAGGCCAAGAGGCTGGACTGAGAAGCTGGACTGTGGTTTATTAGACACATCTGTAGTAACTGGCCTTCAAAACTCCAAGGGAAGTTCTCTCTGACCTCCCTTATGACTATTACCAAGTTGAGAAGCTATGGTCTGAAAAAGCTAACAGAGAGGTTGACTACACTTTTTATAGAGAAAAAAGTGACTACAATTTTTATAGGGGAAAAAAAGTTCTTACAACTTATAAAATGCCTCTTTTTTCACCTAAAAAGATGAAGAACAAGGACAGAACTTCAGTCACAATCTTGAAAAGTAGAGTATTTGTACCCACATCCCAGTTTATTGACTGTCATTGAAAAATAAGGACAGTGTCTTTCTTATTTTCTGTCATAACCTAGTTCCTAGCAAAAGGTTTGAGACATAGTAAATGCCCAATAAATATTAAAACAATGTGCTCCGTAAATTGCAGCAGGGGATAACTTTTAGTATATTCATTCAGAACTTAAGGAATTGAAATTCATTCCACTAGTGATTTACAGTTTAAGGAGATTATCTAGCAGGAGGTAGCTTCTCAAAATAAGATTTCAGACAGAAAGCCATCTGTCAACTAATGATATAGATATTAAGAAATGAGAACTCTCGCACCAAATTGCTAAGTCAGACCTCCTGCCTTTGTAGAGAAGCAGCTGAAGAGCCATTATCTGCTTGCACCGCAGGTGAAAGCCCTTCAGCTCCTTCTGCTCTCCACCTCCAGAACCTGTTGAGAAACCAGATATCCCTTTCATGAAGCCAATAGGCCCTCATGCTGTTTACACTGTATGACAGCCTGCTGGTCAAATTCTTCTCTGAACGTTCCAAATAATTCAACACACTCACTGTTTTCTTGATATAAGTCAATAGTGGAGGAACTGTACACAGTTGAGTAAGAATAAACACAAGTGCTATTAAAAATCCATTCAGGTAACCTTCTTAATAACTCTAATGTTATAACTTGATGTTCTTAATAACTAGACAAGAATTGAGCTGAAGTGGATATCTTGAACATCTAGGACAAAAGCAGCTGTTAAAGTTAATACATAGTGTATACAAGTAAATATATTACTAAAATTAAAGCATAACACATTAATTCTCCTTGTGAGCACTAAATGTTTAAATACTTTTTATAGTGGTTATTTACATGTAAAAAGATTTAGGACTTTAATGATGCACAATAAGTGATGACTGAATTTGCTTTCATATTCTACAGTATTTCACTTATATAGTAGTTTAACTTAGTAGTCTAAATGAGCAAGATTTGATTCTATGAAAATACTGAGATAAATGAGCTAACACACATATTATTGCTTAACCATATATATGGGATTTTTTTTAAACTAAATAATTCCCCTATCAAAACATACAACCCATTTTTGTCCATTTTCCTTGAATATGACCAACACTTTGATCTCAGAAATAGTTAACTGAGTAACACTATGGAAAGGAGGCAAGATAAAGAAAATGCTTCTTCTCATTAATTATATTCTGGTATTTGTCTACTTTATCAGTTGTTCACTGTGTGGAGTTTGTGATCCTAAGTCACAGAATCACAGAAAAGAAAATGAAAGCCAGACTATGTCTCTGTTAGCAGAGATAAATAGGTTTCTATCTTGGTCTTAGATTCCAAAGGAGATATCTTCTGTACTGTTACATGATATTTATTTTACACATTCTTAATAAACATCCTCCCTGTGCAAACTCATGCTTCTACTATGCCTGTAAAAATGCTTTCCTTATTTGGTGACTTAAGTTGGAGGACACCTGGTAAGCCTCCTTCAGAGTTACTCAATTCTAAATGTACTTTCAAGAAGCACTTATTGTGTCACTTGCTACATGCCAAATATTTGACCCAGAATGAAAATAAGACAGTCCCTGAACTCACAATCTAGTGAAGGAACAGACATACAACAAACCAAGCTAATGCCATCCTATCAAAGATGTAACAGAGGACCTTCGGAGTTACTCAATTCTAAATGTACTTTCAAGAAGCACTTATTGTGTCACTTGCTACATGCCAAATATTTGACCCAGAATGAAAATAAGACAGTCCCTGAACTCACAATCTAGTGAAGGAACAGACATACAACAAACCAAGCTAATGCCATCCTATCAAAGATGTAACAGAGGTAGATACAGAGGATCAGCCAACTCTCTGGGTGTGGAAAACATGGAGCACTGCATGGGGAAAAAAAATAGTTCATCTGGTTCTCTGAAAGGTGAGGAGATGGCATCCACAAGGACTGGGAGAGAAAGGTACTCCTGACAGAGGGAGTGACTGTGCATGATGAGGGGAAAACAGTGGGCAGACGATGGGTAGGTCATTATCATCAGAAGACAACGGCACGGGGTGGTAAATGCTGGAAAGTCAAATTTAAAACAAATTATGAATGATCCTGATCCTTGTTTTTAAAAGACCAGTAGCTTTTTGTCTATTTTTAAGTCACAGAAACCAACAAATTGAAGTTCTCCCTAGGAAACCCACATTTCATATACCACATCTTCCCTGACCTCATGCTCATGCCTTTATTTCACACTCCTTTAACAAAGTTCACGTCCAGACTTCTGAATTTAAAGATCAGGATCCCTGTTCAGAACACTGAATATGGAGAGTCCCAAGAGACTGGCTTCACAGCTCAGACTGTGCCGTTTCCTGTTTTCTCCAGTCCCGGGTTTCCTACTGAAATCCACCTTTCCCACAGTTCTCTATTTGCTCCTGCAGCTTTGCCATGGAGAAGAGTACAAATTTTGGAAGATCTCTTTCTTCTGAAAGAGGTCTTTCTGCCCTTCCTTCTTCATTTTCACCTTTAGTTGAACAATGACTGCCAGTATCTACAATCACTCTGATTCAGCACAGCCTAAGCTATAATTCTTAAATTATGTAAAGCCCCTCCTCTCTCCTACCATCTACAATTAGCTTCTACAGGTAAAGATGGGCATGCTAAAAGAGCTCTAACTTTAACTTTTCTCTTTTTAACCTCATTTCTCTATTTTTAATCATTTCCATTGTCCTATTCTGGATCTCAAGAATCTCTTTTAATATAGGGATGTAAGCTCAAGAGTTGATCAAGGCTGAAGGTAACAAGTAGACTAATTAGCAGTGCTCACATTCAGTGGACTGTGCATGCCTTCCACGTCACACCATCCTTCCTAACCCGAGTTTGGTTGTTAATTTAAACACATCTTTTGGTCCATGATATTTCTTTATAAACATCTCAACCCAAGATTAAAAGTATCAGACAGATAATTGTATCCCCTTGGGAGAACAACAAATCCTGAGGGCACATATCCAAGAAGGAGACACTCCATGTTCTTACTCCTGCTTGGCCACGTGTTGCTTCAAGTATCTCAAAGAAATCTCAAGAGATGTGCTAGCTGAATCCCTGAAGGCACATAAGATGAACTCGAACCTGGTTTAAATATGGATATTTGTTTATTTATTTAAATCCTATGCCTTCAGAGTGAAAAGGGTCCACTGTAGTCAACGTGCTACCAAGAGACTGCTTGATTTCTTCAAGAGACAGACTCTGTTTCTGGTAGCTGGGCATGTGCTGAGACAGTAGCTAGGTCTACTAAGTGTGAATCCTTAATTTGGAGCCCATGCAGAGCCTCCATTCTTACCACCATGACTGCTCTATTCACAGGCAAGTTCTTCCCACTTGGACATATTCTTTCAGCACTACCTTTCAAGAGCACCTCTATATGCACTGCGGAGGCCACTACCTTTCAAGAGCACCTCTATATGCACTGCGGAGAAGCTTGCACTCTCTTTTTGAGTCAGTCCATCTGAGAATCAAGTTGAAATAAAAAGAGGCTTTCTCCTTGGAAGGAAAACTGTAACAAACCTAGACAGTGTATTAAAAAGCATAGAAAACACTTTGCAGACAAACGCCTGGATAATCAAAGCTACAGCTTTTCCAGTAGTCATGTATGGGTGTCAGAGTTGGACCATACAGAAGGCTGAGTGCTAAAGAATTGATGCCTTCAAACTCTGGTGCTGGAGAAGACTCTTGAGAGTCCCTTGCACTCCACACGAGTCAATCCTAAAGGAAATCAACTCTGAATATTCATTGGAAGGACTGATGCTGAAGCTCCAATATTTTGGCCAACTGATGCAAAGAGTAGATTCTTTGAAAAAGATCCTGATGCTAGGCAGGATTGAGGGCAGAAAGAGAAGGGGGTGGCAGAGGGTGAGATGGTTGGATGGCATTACCAACTCAATGAACGTCTAAGTTTGAACAAACTCTGGGAGATAGTGAGGAATAGGGAAGCCTGGCATGCTGCAGCCCATCGGGTCACAAAGAGTCAGACATGACTTAGTGACTGAACAACAACATTAGGTTGCCATTAGAGATTCCTCCTATATATTAATGAAAATGAATGTACTAGTAGCTAATTCGTGTCTGACTCTTTGAGACCCCATGGACTGGGGCCCACCAAGCTCCTCTGTCCTTGGGATTCTCCAGGCAAGAATACTGGAGTGGGTTGCCATTCCCTTTTCCAAGGGATCTTCCCAAGCCAGGGATGGAACTCAGGTCTCCTGCATTATAGGAAAGATTCTTTACAATCTGAGCCACCAGGGTTAATCCTATATGATTAAGGTTCTGCTTAGAGGGGCAGAGACATGTGCAGAGAGGAGAACGCCCTATGAAGAAAGAGACACACTGAGAGGAGATGGCCCTGTGACAATGGAAGCAGAGATTGGAGTCAAGGAGCTGCAAGGAAAACTAGGATCACGAGAAACTAAAAGAAAGGCATGGAATAGATTCGACACTAGAGTCTTCAGAAGGTGGTGGGCCTGCTGACTCCTTTTTGCAGACTACTAACCTCCAAAACTATGAGAGAATAATTTCTGTTGTTCTGAGCTACCAGTTCTGGCACCACAATAGTACCTGGCACATATTAAGGGCTTGATATAATTTAAGTTGTTTTTTTAAAGCAATTTTGAGTGCCTATTGCATCGTATATATTCATTAAAAGAAAATTGGTAGTATTATTATTAAATATCAATGAGTCAATATTGCTTAGCCAAAAGTCTTCTTCCTGAGTACCTGGTCTCCTGCCATTTGTTCTTAACTTCCCAAGGGGACCTAGAGGTGCTGTAAGGCTTTTCAGGGATAATAAGCCACATGTTAAAGAAAATAATTAGTAGGTCTATGTGGTATCATGTCTTTTTCTGAACAAAAATTAAGTTTCTAAAAGGTCTCAAACAGGAACATATAAAAGAGGATAACACTCACAAGGGGAAAATAATTACTTGGCAAAAGCAGCCTAACACCATTTCAGACACAAATTCCAAATTAATGATACCCATCCAGGGAGCACAACAGTCATCTAAGGGAAAAGAGTGTTAACATTAAGAAAAAATAATAATTTTGCTCCTTTGCACAAATTTCCACCAGAAGTACAGATGTCAGACATCATTTTGTACCAGGCATTAGTCAGTTGATCCTTGTTTACAAATTCTTGTTGAGAATTTGTTTGCTTGCAGGCACAGCCATCCCTGGCTCACGACCAAGAGAGCACTAAGCATTTCATTCTGTGAACTTTTTCACTGATTTAAGGGGAAGGCTAACTAGAAAGGCTGACCATGCAGCCCACAGAACAGAAGCTTTGATTCCTCCCAGAAAAAGCTCTGACTTTTTCACCCGGGTAACTCCAGATGACTTTCTCCTGGACTGCTGGCTGGAGAATGACTTGCTACTGAGAAGAGAACAGTCACACAAAAATTGCCTGTATGTATGTACACTTTGTGTCCCTGTGTCCAAAATCTGACGAGAGATTGATAAACAAGGAGACTTCATTTGGTGAAAGGAGAATCCAGAACTCATTTTTCCTCAATGTTAAATGCATGCTTAGTCGCTTAGTTATGTGACTCTTTGTGACCCCATGAACTGTAGCCCATCAGATTCCGCTGTCCATGGATTCTCCAAGCAAGAATACTGGAGTAGGTAGCCATTTTCTTCTCCAGGAGATCTTCTCCATCTCTTGCATTGCAGGCAGATTCTTTGCGGTCTGAGCCACCAGGGAAGCCAATCAGCAAAATTTGGGATAATTCCAAAATTCCAGAAAATCACCACTGAAATGATTTTCTGTTACTTATCTTTCTCATAGAATTGTTTCTAGACGTGAACAATGGATCCTCTCCTATATTTGTCTAAGAGAAAAAAGTGACTACTAAGAAGATTTGTATGTTTAATAAGGATTTGATTAGGATAGATGATCTTTCCAACTGTGGCCCCCAGGTAGGTCCAGAATGTGAAACATTTGCATTCACTGACAGAGATGAAAATGAACAATGGGCACAATGAAAAATAAGGAGGGAAGTTTGTGGGTGTTTAGGGAAAAGGTCTATCTATTGTGACTAATGTGCTGCAATTCCTATCCTTTCTTCTAGGGCATTAAAAAAAAAAAAAATAGGGCTTCTGCCAGATTTCAAAAAGACTTTCGATACATTCCCCACTACCCATCCCCAGGGCCAGGTATGCCTCATTACCTACAGTCAGTTCCCACACTGACTGTCCCATGAGAGAATCTTAATTCTTTTGTTTTAAGATCTGAGAATGAAATTGTATTTCAGTACCAAAAAGCCTGTCCCTATTTTCTTCTCTTAATTTTCATCATTACTCAAAAGAAGAATATTCATCCTCCTTAACTTTGCAGTACAATTTTAATTTATAAATGCCAGAGATTTGTAATTCTGTTATCTGAAAAATTATACATCAGACATGAGTCTTTATTTTTCTTGAACAGCACTGTTTTTGCAATGAACTCCACCCTTCCTTAGAGGCATATAAATTAACATAGCTCAAGGCCACACTCTGGACCACGTCTCCTCAAGTTGTTTGGCCAGAGCTGTTTATATAATTTTAAATGCTTTCAAATATTTTCTAAAATTACAATTTTCAGTGATAAATTTCTTCTACCTTAGAACTAGCAAAGTAATTTTTACAGATATAAATATGCAAGCAGATTTTAAATGGATCTTAGCAAAAAATTTTGAAGAACCACTTCTTTGGCCAAAGATACAAATAACAGACACTCTTTCAATTTTGGCACCAAACGTCTGATCTCCCAGTGTTTGCGACTGGCATAATCACTTTATTTTGAAAGTCAGGCTCTGAAAAACAATGCAGAGAACATTTGACAGTCTACCTTTGTTTAATGAGAAGTATCAGAAAAAAATAACATATTGCACCAAAAATTTCGTTGTGAGAGAAATTAAGACTGATTTGGTACATTTCAGCCTCTTTTCCTTTTAATACCATGTAGATCTCAACTTTTTTTATTTTTTTAAAGAGCACCAAGAAAAAAAAATAATGTCATATAAATGGTTAAGAAGATTTCATCATAGTTTTCTTACAGATGGCTTATTTTAGTAATGTTCCCTAGGACACAACAAGTTATAAATGCTATGACTGGTACAAAGTAGAGCAAAATACAATGTGAAAGAGAATATTATCTAAGCTCCTCTGTTCTCAAGTCACTCTCTATGTATTTTTGTTATGCACACAATGTGATATTTATCTATATTATATTCCCAGTAAACTAAGCTCTGGAAAAACAGAGAACAAGCCTGTTCTTCCTTGCTTTCCTAGAACTTGGCTCTTAGGAGATATTCAAATATTTATTAAATAAATATGAATCAATAATTCACTTCCTTTGTTAGTTGTCAACAGGACTAAAATTGAAAAACATAAATGAATTGAATACATTTTTATCTTGTCTAGTAACAACATAAATAAACACCATCTCAGGAAAATACCTGAAAATGTGAAGACCAGCCCTTCACAACCAGGATTCCTCAAGATAATTAATTCCTACAGGAAGTGATTTAAGTAACTGCTTACTTCCAAGGATGGTACATTCTAGATGCATAGAAGAGAAGTTAATTCATTACATACTACAGGTGCCTTAGGAATTAAGGGTTAATTCTGTTGAACTACGGTTAAGAAGGGCTAGTATTGACTGTTACTGCACTAATTGAAGCTATGAATATTAAAGACTTAAATTAGTTTCCAGTCTGACCTTAGGAAGGATAATGTCACATATTGATTAGGCAAATCTGTTAATGAGCTGGTAAAATATTTAATGATTAGGCTAGTATCTAAAGCCATGATACCCTAGAAGGCAGAGCCTCCTAACACACTGAAAGTGCTAACACTTTATTTGGGAGATGGAAGTCCAGGACAGTAAGGGAAAGAAGAAAATGAGTTTCAAGGAACAACGCACTGCGGTATAATGCAGTTTGCCAATGCCTCCCCCCCAACCCCGACAATTATGACCCAGGAGGAGATCCAGCAGGTCCCTTGGCAGCCTTGCTCACATGGCACATGGGATTTCTCCAGAAGGGCTGTAAGGAGGAACTGTACCTCAGAGCAGTTCTTAGAAGATGGAATGGAATCAGAACTTATCTTTCTAGTCCCTCTTTCAACTCCATTTCTCTCTTTTAAGGCTCACCCCCAGGGGAAGCTTACCCCCATTCACTTCTTGGTTGCGTAATCCAGCCCTTCAGGAGTCTCCCTCAGGATTCCAGATCTCCCATCTGTAGCATTTCATTCAAGTCTAAAAATGCCAGGGCAAGCAGGTGAGGGTGCAGTAGCAACCAAGAGAGAAAGAGAGCAGTCATGAAAATCTAAGAAGTCACACAGTATGCATGCCCTGGAGCAGCAACTTTATTCAGGGTGAAGAGTTTAGAATCCACTTTCCCCTGGAAATCAAGGGTTGCTAAAGCATATGCGAAGGGGACCCTATTATAGTAAGAAAGGATTCTTCTAAGACTCTGTCTTGGGTTTGCATCTTCTAGGGAAATGGCTCCAGTGCAAGACACACACTCTCCTTTACCTTATCTTGCAGCAGCCTGGGCACTAGTCCAAGCTACTATTGTACCATATCTTCCAAAAGCTAAAATGCTGTTTCTGCATACAGGTTGAGGAAGGCACTTCAGTGAACTGTTTGGCTATGTTTGTTTTAAATAAATCTTATCCAACTTACAATTTGCACAACTATTCAGGCAATTTGTATTAAGATCTGATTCATCCTTCTTTCACCTACATTTAGCCCCTTAGCTAACTCACCTACTATTGTTAACTAAGTATTTCAACTTACCCTAACTCCAGGAAAACTAAGCCAGTTAGGAGTTAGTATAATCTATCTCCGAAAATGTGTAGATGACCACAACTCTCAGCTGAATCATCTCTTAGAATCTTTTCTCCTACAACAAAACCTAAGAAGTGGAGACTGCACAGATGTCTAGGAACATTCATTGGTTTTCAGCAGAAAATATATTTGTCAAATCTCTCCAGGCTTAGATCTACATTGACAATTATATACATCATTCATTAGCTACCTTGTGGAACAAGTGCACCTGCAAATCTTGCCATTCATTTTAAAGGTTAAATGTCAAATCTTCCACCCAGATCCAGTCATACGCAATGAGTTATTGGTAGGGATCACAAAAGTTCACCAAGGTTACAAGTGTTTGGGATTTACCAGCCAGTTTCATTAACCTCTGATTATAATGTTAACAATCTCCAGAGCAATTACCCACCTTGGAAAGTTTAGATTGAGGAAATACTTGTGTATGAAATCCATTAGGCTAAAAACACCTAAGACTATTAAGTGTTTTCTAGTTGAAGCTGAAACAGTGCACTGAACCAAGGCATTGAGGAAAGGAAATTCTGCAGGATGCCTTGCGTAATTTCAAACCTGAGCTCTCTCTCAGTGAAGCCATTCTTTTGACATCAGGCTCACTGCTGATCCATTAGCCTTCATCCATTTGAAGGACTCATGACATCAACCGTGCACATTTGCAGTACTGAAGGTTTCTTTTTGTAGAACACTCAGCCATGTCAAGTCATTTATCAAAAGCAGCTGGCCTTCTTCTACACTCTGATTTAGTCTGAACTGTGCCTAAGAGCTCTGCTATCACTATGGAGACTGGCTTATTAAGTTTCTGCTGAAATCTCTGCTGGATGAGTGATTGATAGCCAAAGCTTCCCACCCCTCCCCAACCTATTCTTTCCCAGTAGCTTCTCCTTCTGCAACAGTAGGTCTATTTGGTTCAAATGTTTGTAAAAGTTTGTGTCCATCTTAATAGGACAAAGAGTGTTGTGGTGAGATAAACAAAATACAGCCCTTAGTGCCAGTCCTGGATGGAAGGTCAACTATAACCTGACAGACCCAGTTTCCAGGACTATAGGCGAACTTGTAGGACTGAAGTCCAGCTGATCCAGTCATGTGCTGTGCTTGGTTGCTCAGTCATGTCTGACTCTTTGTGACCCTCATGGACTGTAGCCCGCCAGGCTCCTCTGTCCATGAGGATTCTCCAGGCAAGAATACTGGAGTGGGTTGCCATGCCTTCCTCCATGGAATCTTTCCAACCCAGGGATTGAACCCAGATCTCCTGTACTGCAGGCAGATTCTTTATTAATTAAGCCACCAGGGAAGCCCACAGTCATGCGGCTGCTGCTGCTGCTGCTGCTGCTAAGTCGCTTCAGTCGTGTCCAACCCTGTGCGACCCCACAAATGGCAGCCCACCAGGCTCCCTCGTCCCTGGGATTCTCCAGGCAAGAACACTGGAGTGGGTTGCCATTTCCTTCTCCAATGCATGAAAGTGAAAAGTGAAAGTGAAGTCGCTCAGTTGTGTCCGACTCTGCATGACCCCGTGGACTGCAGCCACCCAGGCTCCTCCATCCATGGGATTCTCCAGGCAAGAGTCCTGGAGTGGGGTGCCATTGCCTTTTCCGCCACAGTCATACCAGTTGTCAAATTTTGAAATACTTACATATTTCTTGGTAAGTAGCTGTTCCCCCAAGCTTTCCACTGTACTCCCATATTCTCAGCACCCCCACTCCCCTGGCCCTCTCCTTGGATCCTCCCACCATCCAATAAGGAAGGAGTCAACCTAGTCTAGTACTCTGCTGCAGCATTAAAACAGGCATCCACTTTGACCCATCTTGACCCATCCATGCCTGAGCTACACCAGTTGTTGAGTCATTTGAACAGTACTCTGAGAATGCACAGACTTAGAAGCAATGGCCATAAACTTGTGGGGTCCTAAAGAATATTGAGAACAATTGATACGGCCACTCTATGATAGATTTGCTCTTTTACTTTTAAACATCTGTTACTAATTTCTCTTGTCACTTAGCTGAACACCAGGGACTTTCCCCTGCTGTCATTTTGGTCCAGTCCTTATTTTCATGGTGCCTACTGTGATTTCAATAACTTTCTCAAGGTAGTAACTGTACTTTGAATACAATTATATAAGAAGAAAGCCCTCTCCGAATTGATGTATCAAGTCAAAAAAACCTGCCAATCAAAATTTCTAAGACTTCTGGTACGAATACTGAATATGGGCAAAGGAGAGTACAGAGAAACCTGAAAGAGTGAAAATTTGAGTCTGAAAGAAAAAATCTGAAAATTCTCTCTCAAAATTAGGCCACAGGAAGAAAAAGTGGAGAAAGCCAAGACAAGTCAGCCCTCTGTGCAATCCAAAAGCAGTAGATTCCTCCAATTTCTAGGAATGTGGATGGCAGAGTTCACACGGTCCAACACGTGAAGGTATGTTTGTACCAAGAGACCCAGCTTCTGAATACACAAATCAGACTCGTTGTCCCCAAGGCCACTCAACAGCAAGATTTTCATAGAGTGCATTTTGAAATAAAATGAATCTGAAAATCTACAGACTGTGGTATCTCACAGCATAGCAGAGAGGGACATGAAGAAAATTTGCTGAAATACACAGGTTCTTGGAGACTACAGCTTTACGGGAAAGAAATCAAAGAAATAACCATCAACTGGGTCATCATAAGGTGCCACCAGTTTGGCTAAACTACCAAATCCTCACCATGATACTCTGAGTACTCACTCTTACTGCATCCTCAGGTACAGTAAGAGTGCACCGGTTGAAGATCAAAAGACATGTTCCTGGCTGAGAAGACTTGTTAGGCAAACCAACTACACACATATATAACAATACAGTCACAAAAAACTATCCACAGTGGCCAGTAGCCTGCTTCACGAAGGCTGTTTTTTGTTGTTTTTTGTTTGTTTGTTTTTTTGCCTTCAAGGCATTCTAAAATCTAACTTGATGTGCTTTACTGTGGTCCCTCGGGAGACGGGATGGACCTTCATCCTATATCCAGCTCTTCACAGGGTTTCCAAAACAGTCATACCATTTAAATATTTCCTAGAGACTTGTTTTCCCTTTCCCTCTCCTCCCTATCCAAGTAAAGATAGAGTCTAGGTGAGCACATTTAAATTCTGCCAAGTGTTTCACTCCCAGATCATATTGCCAACAGGAGAATGACTCGGACATGATACAAAGGATGATGTGTAATTATAAAAATAACAGCAACTAACAATTATCATTCATTCAGCAAGCATTTGTTGAATGCCTCTTACATGCCAGGGGAGATAGTGAAGGACAGGGAAGCATGGCCTGCTGCAGTCCATGGGGTCCCAAAGAGTCAGATATGACTTAGTGACTGAACAACAACAATTCTAGGCAATGAGGATACAGCAGTGAAGATCTGGCATTTACACTGTAATGTGGAGGAAACGATAAAAACAACTGAGTAGATAAATGAGAAGGCAAGTTAAGTTGTAATACATCCTATGACATAATTACAGAGAAAGATGTGATAGTGATAACACGTAGGGGAGGCAGATCCTCCACAAGCTGGGGTAGTCTGGGAAGGCCTCTCTGTGATGGTGACATTTGACTGAGACCTGAAGCCAGCAACGCAAAGAGATGAGGGTGAAGCATTTCAGGCACACACAGCAGCAAATCCAGAAGACCTGAGATAGCAACAGGTGTTGCTTGTTCTAGAACAGGAAGAGGCCTGTGCAGCTGGAGTACCTTGGTATGAAATGACATCAGGGATGCAGGCAAGGGCCAGATTACCTAGGGTCTTGATGGCCTTAGAAGGAACTTGAATTTTCTTCTGCATAAAATGGAAGGAATTCTTAAAGGATTTCAGCAGCGGTTCTGACTGTGGATATTGAAGGGACCATCAGGAAGAAGAGAAAGTCTAGTTGCAGATGACTGCCAAAGCAGATGGCAACAGAGACAGAAAGGAGTGGCTGAACCAAAATTTTAGGGGAAGAATTGACAGAATCTACTGATGAACCAGCTCTAGGGACAGAATGGTGGTGGTTTAGCTGCTATATCATGTCCAACTCTTTGTAACCCCATGGCCTGTAGCCTGTCAGGTTCCTCTGTCCATGGGATTCTCCAGGCAAGAATACTGGAGTCAGATGCCATAGAATGGAAAATACTTAACTGAGTCATCACTGTATATTGGGTATTGTACTAAATAAGCATTTGCATCCATTATCACATTTAGTTTTTCTTAAAGATGAGAAAACTTCAGCAGAAGGTTGAATAAGTAAATAACTTACCCATGTTTGGTGGACTGTTAAGTGACAGAGCCAGGATTAAACCCAAACACTCTGTTTCCAGAGACCTCATTCCTAACCAATACATTATATAATTCTAAAAATACTGATATTCTAGAATACTCTTAAAGTAGAGCTCAGTTCAGTTCAGTCGCTCAATCATGTCCGACTCTTTGTGATCCCATGAATTGCAGCACACCAAGCCTCCCTGTCTATCACCAACTCCCGGAGTTCACTCAAATTCATGTCCATCAAGTCAGTGACGCCATCTACCCATCTCATCCTCTGTTGTCCCCTTCTCCTCCTGCCCCCAATCCCTCCCAGCATCAGAGTCTTTTCCAAAGAGTCAATTCTTTGTATGAGGTGGCCAAAGTACTGGATTTTCAGCTTTAGCATCATTCCTTCCAAAGAACACCCAGGACTGATCTCCTTTAGAATGGACTCGTTGCCAAGGGACTCTCAAGAGTCTTCTCCAACACCACAGTTCAAAAGCATCAATTCTTCAGCACTCAGCTTTCTTCACAGTCCAACTCTCACATCCATACATGACTACTGGAAAAACCATAGCCTGGACTAGACGGACCTTTGTTGGCAAAGTAATGTCTCTGCTTTTCAATGTACTATCTAGGTTGGTCATAAGTTTCCTTCCAAGGAATAAGCGTTTTTTAATTTCATGACTGCAGTCGCTATCTGCAGTGATTTTGGAGCCCAAGAAAATAAAGTCTAACACTGTTTCCACTGTTTCCCCATCTATTTCCCATGAAGTGATGGGACCAGATGCCATATTTTAATTTTTTGAATGCTGAGCTTTAAGCCAACTTTTTCACTCTCCACTTTCACTTTCATCAAGAGTCTTTTTAGTTCTTCACTTTCCGCCATAAGGGTGGTGCCATCTGCATATCTGAGGTTATTGATGTTTCTCCCGGCAATCTTGATTCCAGCTTGTGCTTCCTCTAGCTCAGCATTTCTCATGATGTACTCTGCATATAAGTTAAATAAGTAGGGTGACAATATATAGCCTTGATGTACTCCTTTTCCTATTTGGAACCAGTCTGTTGTTCCATGTCCAGTTCTAACTGTTGCTACCTGACTGGCATAGTGTTTTCCTATTGGACACATTGTTCCTCTTTTCTGCCCTTTTCCAGAGTTTAATGCTACAAATTTCTAGCCAAAGAAAAGATTATCCTCAGTTATCCTATAATCTCAGTCAATTATACCACCAAATATAAGTGATCTTTTAAACTGAGCCCTTAAAACAGTCATCTATATATATATGGAATTTAGAAAGATAACCACAAACCTATATGCAAGGCAGCAAAAGAGACACAGATGTAAAGAACAGATTTTCGGACTATATGGGAGAAGAAAAGGGTGGGATGATTTGAGAGAACAGCATTGAAACATGCATACACCATATGTAAAATAGATGACCAGTGCAAGTTCAATGCATGAAGCAGAGCTCTCAAAGCCAGTGCTCTAGGACAACCCAGACGAGTGATGTGGGGAGAGAGATGGGAAGGGGGTTCAGGATGGGGGGACACATGTGCAGTCACGGCTGATTCATGTCTATGTATGGCAAAAACCACCACAATACTGTAAAGTAATCATCCTCCAATTAAAATAAATTAATTTTAAAAAGTTATCTATTTTCTTAGTAGCTAAACCTTACACTCACCTCCATTTTTATTCTCTATACTTTCTCCAGATCAGTATCAATAGAGTTCTTACTTTCTTATATCATGCGTCCTCCTCAGAAAACAACACTCAGTGAAGACTGGCATGTCATAGTCAATTTCAATGCCAGCCAAGCAGAAGTGGCTGGAATTATTTTGCTCAAGCAGCTGAGTAGCTCATGATGCGTCCAAAGCCAGTGCTAGCTGAATCTTAGGAAGATCTGTTTTCACCATTTACCACCCTAGCCACGGACTGAGTTTCACAGCTCAATTAAATAATTCATGCTTTCTTATATGAGCAAAACAGAGATACATGAGTTAGAACACATGGCAATTATTTTCAGAATCCAGATGTTTTAATTTTTTTCAAAGCAAGTTACAGAAAAATTGAACATTCCTAGATTTTCAAGATTTTAACATGATTTTAAAATATCAGTTAACATTAGAATGCCCTTCATTTCCCTATCTTTATGTAAGTTACATTTTAGCAGCATGTTTCAAATATGTATGTTATTAGCTCAAAGGTAAGGTACAAAATTTATATGTCATACTTTCAAATGATCAGAATCAATCTTAGAGGATACACTTGTTTTGGGGCATATATTCCATTTCATTGACTTTCAAATATGTTTGAGTGTGTTTCCTGATATTTTGATATCAGCCACTTCCATTTCATGCAGTTTTGGTTGGATCATAGAAAAAGCAAGAGAATTTCAGAAAGAAACATCTACTTCTTCTTCATTAACTAGGCTAAAGCCTTTGACTGTGTGGATCGTGACAAAATGGAGGAAATTCTTAGAGATAGGAATACCAGACTTAAAGTGTTGGGAATACCAGACCACCTTACTTGCCTGCTGAGAAATCTGTTTGCAGGTCAAGAAGCAACAGTTAGAACCAGAAGTGAAACAATGGACTGGTTCAAAATTGGGAAAGGAGCATGTCAAGGCTGTACATTGTCACCCTGCTTATTTAACATATATACAGTCTACATCACATGAAATGCCTGGCTGGATGAAGCACAAGCTGGAATCATGTTTGCTAGGAGAAATACTAGTAACTTCAGATATACAGATGACACCACCCTTATGGCAGAAAGCAAAGAGAAACTAAAGAGTGTCATGATGAAAGTAAAAGAGGAAAGTGAAAAAGCTGGCTTAAAATTCAACATTTAAAATGCTAAGATCATAGCCTCTGCTCCCATCACTTCATGGTAGATAGATGGGAAAAAAGTGGAAGCAGTGACAGACTATTTTCCTGGGCTCCAGAATCACTGTGGATGGTGACTGCAGCCATGAAATTAACAGACACTTGCTCCTTGAAAGAAAAGCTGGTGCAACTCTGAACAACACATTAAAAAGCAGAGACACCACTTTGCCTACAAAAGTTCATCTAGTCAAAGCTGTGTTTTTTCCACTAGTCAGGTATAGATGTGAGTTGGACTATAAAGAAAGCTAAGCACCAAAGAATGGATGCTTTTGAACTCTTGAGAGTCCCTTGGGCTGTAAGGATATCCAACCAGTCAACACTAAATGAAATCAGTCCTGAAAATTCATTGGAAGGACTAATACTGAAGCTGAAAGTCCAATGTTTTGGCCACTTGATGTGAAGAAGTGACTCACTCGAAAAGACCCTAATGCTGGGAAAGATTGAAAGCAAGAAGACAAGTGGAGAATAGAGAATGAGATGGTTGGATGGCATCACCGACTCTATGGACATGAGTCTGATTAAGCTCTGGGAGTTGGTGATGGACAGGGAACTGAATTGAAGTTTGTACCACTAGAATGTTATTTGTCTGTTTCTGCAGGAAGGAGTCTGCACACTAACAGATCACAGGTCCTAAATTCTTCACTATCTAGCATCCTGCTCTAGACATAAATAATTTTCTAGAGCAGAATATGCCCAAGGGATTGATTCAGAGACACTTAATAAAAGATCTTCATGATTTTAAACAAAATTGAAGGGAAATAATCACAGAGTTGATAAATTAGTGGCATAAGGAATATTACCTAGATCTATGTCATTCTATCTACACATTAGTGAGAAAATAATTAATTACCTTTATATGGAATGTTTGATATACATATTAGCTTAGGAATGAAGGCAGACAGAAACAGAGGACACGCAAATGAGAAAATAGAAAAAGAAATTAAGGAAACAATTCCGTTCACCATTGCAACGAAAAGAATAAAGTACCTCGGAGTACACCTACCTAAAGAAACTAAGGACCTATATATCGAAAACTATAAAACACTGATGAAAGAAATCAAAGAGGACACTAATAGATGGAGAAATATTCCATGTTCATGGATCGGAAGAGTCAACATAGTGAAAATGAGCATACTACCCAAAGCAATTTACAGATTCAATGCAATCCCCATCAAGCTACCAACAGTATTTTTCACAGAACTAGAACAAATTATCTCAAGATTTGTATGGAAATACAAAAAACCGCGAATAGCAAGGGCAATATTGAGAAAGAAGAATGGTACGGGAGGAATCAACCTGCCTGACTTCAGGCTCTACTACAAAGCCACAGTCATTAAGACAGTATGGTACTGGCACAAAGACAGAAAAAATATTCATTGGAAGGACTGATGTTGAAGCTGAAACTCTGAAACTTTGGCCACCTGATGCGAAGAACTAACTCATTTGAAAAGATCCTGGTGCTGGGAAAGATTGAAGGTGGGAGGAGAAGTGGACAACAGAGGACAAGATGGTTGGATGGCATCACCAACTCAATGGATGTGAGTTTGAATAAACTCTGGGAGTTGGTGATCGATAGGGAGGCCTGGCATGCTGCAGTTCAGGGAGTTGCAAAGAGTCAGACATGACTGAGAGACTGAACTGAACTGATACTTTTCTCCAGTGGAGATTTAATCATAGTCACTAACGTATTGTGATATGTCAGGTTGTACCATGATACATGGGAGATTTCAACTGACCAGATGTCTCAAGGTTGTAAGAATTTTCAAACTTTTGCTTGTACAAACTTAGGATACACTACATGTAGTAGAGTTTTACACTGCTGCAAAATTTGCTTTCTCCCTCTATTTAATAATTTCAGAGGCTATTTTAATAAGAATTATATATCTCATGCCTTCTAAAATCTTAAGAGTATGTCATCTTTCCTCCAGAAAAATAAATTACCAATTGGAAATCATATCTATAAAACTAAACTTTTGTTTGAAAATTCTATATCTTTGAAATACTCAAGTCTATCAAATAATTTCTACTCATGAAAGACATGTAATAATCAACTTTTTCTAAACATTTTCTTCCTTTCCTTTAAAATAAATTTTAATTTTAATCCAAAAATTTCAGTTAGTTGTGGCATTTATATTTCACTAAATGAATCCAGAATCCCATAGATAAAGGTATGTTTAAATGTATATAACAACATAAATATTTCCACAACCACTTGATTCTGCTTAGTCCCTTCTCTCCTCTCCCATTTATTCCCACACAGTTCCTTCACAAACCTCTTAATTTAATACAGGGAAACTTATCATTTCTAACACTGAAGGATCCCTGAACATGAACAAACCAAATGCTATTTCAAAAGAAAACACCACAAAGAAAGAAGCACACTGTGTAAGAATTAAAGAATGGCAATGAGCATTCATATCCTCACATTCCCTAATCTACCTTCAAAAAGGAAATGATCTCAGTCTCCAAGATTATCTAATTGTATAAGCAGAATATTTCCATGTGGATGTCTTGTTCATCAATCATGAACAAACCAAATGCTATTTCAAAAGAAAACACCACAAAGAAAGAAGCACACTGTGTAAGTAATTAAAGAATGGCAATGAGCATTCATATCCTCACATTCCCTAATCTACCTTCAAAAAGGAAATGATCTCAGTCTCCAAGATTATCTAATTGTATAAGCAGAATATTTCCATGTGGATGTCTTGTTCATCAATCATTTTATCATCAATTTATTCATTATTCCAAAGTTATTTGGGTGCCTATTCTTTATGCCTTTGTGAGGTTTCATTCTCAAAATGAAGATAAGCAAACATCATTACATCTTAAAAATTAGGTTTGTGAGGAATGAGTTGTGTCTGGCACAGAAGTGCCAAATAAAAACTAATAATGGGGTTTCCTTTGTGGCTCAGTGGTCTGCCAGTGTAAGAGACACAAGCAGAACCCCTGGTCTGGAAAGATCCCATTATGTCACAGGGCTACTAACCTGTGCACCACAACTTTCGAGCCTGTGCTCTGGAGCCCATGAGCCACAACTACTGAAGCCCAGGTGTCCCAGAGCCAGCATTCTGCAACCGCAGAAGCCCCTGCAATGGAAAACCTGTGCACCACAACTAGACAGTGGCCCCCGCTCGACACAACTAGAGAAAAGCCTGTGCAGCAATGAGGACTTAGCACAGCCAAAAATAAAATAAATTTTAAAAAATTTAATGAATAATGGATGACAATGTTGGCAATAATGGTGGGCAATGGCAATACAGGATAAATACTATTTTATTAATGTCAATTGCTCAAAGTCTAGCAGGGCAGACAGAGGTATGGCTATAATGGAAGTATAAGTGGCAGAATAAATACAGAAATAATATATTCTGGATTTTTGAGAATAACCCAAATTTTAATTTTTCTGCCCCATCGGCAAATATTGAATTCAATACATGTCTCATTATCTTATTCATGAAATATGATTTTTATAACTGTAACAAAAACACAGTTGAAACAACAAGAGAACATTGAAGATGGATGAGAAACTCTTGCTCTTAACTAATGTACAGTTTCATGGAAGAGCCTGATACATATGAAACCATTAGAAAGCAAAAGCAAAGGCACACAGCTAGGCTCAACTTCTTAAAGCAGACAATAAGTGCTGAAAGGACTATAGGAATTCAGAAGAACAGAGAAACTGGACTTTAACGAGAAACTTAACCTTGAGTTCAAACTATAAAGTGGATAGGACTTTCAACAAACAGATGAGGTTACCAGGAAAAGGCTGAGTGAGCATCAATACACTGAAGAAGACAGTAAAGGCACAGGTCCAGCTTCAGATTCTAAAACTGTCCCCTTGAAGATGGAAAAACAGATGTGTGGAGTACAATGGGGGAAATACCTCTACTGTGGATACGGTGATCAAGAGCAATGTTTTCAGACAACATATTTATTTCCTAAAGGAGACTGAGAAAAGGAATTCACTGGTTCCTAGGCAGCTGAGTGGAACCTGGAGGTATGAAAACATTTCATTTAGCTGCAAATTCTCTTGCATTTATTCAGAATTTCCACCTTTGCGAAGTTCTTACTGTGTGGTCTCACTGAGTCTCACCTGTGACCACAGCTAGTGACCAGGTATAAAGCAAGCTCCCCTTCTGGTTCTGGGCTGTGTCTGCAATTCAGTGTTCATAGTACTAAAACACTAGCTAAATCATCCACACCTCTACCTTGTTGAATAAGGAAACACTGCTAATGGAATTGGGCTCCTAGGATATGTAAATTCTGCCTTGATTCAGCAATGACATTTGACTATTATTTAATAATCACTGTGAAAAATATGCTTGCAATGCAGGAGACCCAGGTTTGATTCCTGGGTCAGGAAGATCCCCTGGAAAAGGGAGTGGGCTACCCACTTCCGTATTATTGCCTGGAGAATTCCATAGACAGATGAGCCTGGCGAGCTGCAGTCCATGGGGTGTGGCAAAGTGTCAGACACGACTAAGCAACTAACACTCACTTTCACATTATAATCACCAATTGATTGGTTTCCTTCTTAAGTTTCAGATCTGATTTGAGACTTCTGAAAGCTAAATAAGAGGCCTCATATCATGAATTCCTTCACATCATGAGTAGGTATGTAACTATGTTCCAAATGTATCCAGAGATAAAGAACCGCAAAGCATTAAGAGCAAATTATTGTCTAATAATATAAAATAGTAAAGGTTGTCTTTTGATTATGGAAATCGACATACTGTAATAAATGCAACTCTCCAAGAATAGTCCTCCCATTCCCACTTGTTGGAGAAGCCGAATGCCACCCCCCTCCCCACTACAGGACTAGGAAATGTTTGGAAATGATGCATGTCAAGCAAATTTATAGTATCCCCAAGTGCTCTTTAGCATTTTGGTCTATAGTAGCTACTTTTGGCAAACCAAGGAGTCTGGCTTTAGATGAAGTTAACAGAACCATGTAGATCCAGAAGAGCCCTTCATGACCATAATACTGTGCCTTTTCCCATCTGGCAGAGAATAATGCCTTGGCTTTAAAGACCATCTTGATTCTGCTCTCTCCAAGTGCATTTATAGTTAAGGCTTTGACTCATTTTATAAATCCTTCCAACTTTCTCATCATTGCTTTTCAAAAAGGTAACTTAAATACTTATTGCCTAAGCAGTTTGCCCCCAAATCAGCTGGGGATCCAAGATTTGACTAAAATAGTCATTTTGGGGAGCTAAAAAAAGGAGCTCATAGAATTTATAGACTTAGGAAAATGCCTCCTTAGAGAATGAAGCCAGTAAGAATAAATGCATACGGAGTTTAGACAGCTGTAGAAGCAGACACCTCTATGAAATAGCTTATAAGTATATTATTCCTGAAACTAGAGAGGTCAGCAAATATCCCCAGAAAGGTAGCTGAAATGTAGTTGATAGAAAAGTCACTAAAACCTACCTAGCATGGGGCAAGGATGGCTTTGCTGTAAAGTTTTTAAAGGCAATGTAATGGTGAAAATGTCTTCATATTTATCAAGTTCTTTTAAAGGAGAAACAACCCTAACTCAAGGAAACCATCCTTCAGAAATGCCTCCTCTCTTTGCTATCATCTGTGACATTTAGGCCTCTGATTTGCATGGAGGTACTTCATCAGGAGAAAGACCTCTAAAACGATGCATAACTGTACGGAACTACTCTGACAGATGTTCATACCACAAACAGGGATTCTGATTTGCGTGCCAAAGTGTTGTAGGTTTCATTAACAAGACTTTATCTTCTGTAGGCTGGTCATCTCTATGTAACTGACAAATAACCTCTGGACCTGTGAAATTGAGGACCAGTTCATCACTTGTGATGCCCTCTCCAAGGTACTGATTCCCTTAGGGTCCTGCATATGGCTGCCAGACAGCTTCTCTCTGAATCTGTTCTCACCTGTCACAGCTTCAATCCAGTGCTCTAGATCAGTTCTTCTCAAACTTTAATGTGCTTTCAAATCACCTGAGAGTCCTTTTAAAATGTAATCTTTTATGGATGCTTAACAAATAAAGCAGAAACACTTTTTTGCTGCAGAGTATATAAAATATTTCAAGTTTCCTTACCTATGAAATAAGGGGATTCAATGAGCCCTTGATGGTTTTGTTCTCTTGACTGTTTATGATAGATTGCTATATTAGTACTATCCTGGGAAGGAGTCTGAAGCTGTCTCAGGAAAGAGTGATTGATTAGTAATGTCTGCCATGTGTTTAGGATGGAAAAAACATGGCAGATATGTCACATATTAAAAATGCTGTATAGATAATCTTTGAACTTCCTAACTTCCCATGATTCTTGGACTTCATAGCAGTATTTTAGATATCTTGGGAAAGAGAATTTTTTCTTTGAATAATGAAAACAAGCCATCTAGAATCCCAATATCCAACATTTGTGAGTGTATAACAGAAACAGCTGTTAAGCCCAGACTTTAGAAAGTTCATACTTTCTCTAGGGAAACTCCAAAAATAACATACCTCTGGCTCACTGCCTCTGCTAGAGTGGTACTACAGCTTTGTCTGTGTGATCAGGAGTGAAAGGGATGTGTCTATCACACTGCTAGAGTTTCTAAGAGCTGCTATAAAACAAATTAGTTAAATTTTAATGAGACATGGAAAAGATCCAGGTAAAACAGAATAAGTTTTGAAAACTGGAGAGAAGTTCTTCTTTCCTTCTTAAATTATTCTTATAATTCAATTCAATCTGACATATATTAAGATCCAATAGAAACAAATCACAAATGTTTCTATAGTAGCTACTTTTGGCAAACCAAGGAGTCTGGCTTTAGATGAAGTTAACAGAACCATGTAGATCCAGAAGAGCCCTTCATGACCATAATACTGTGCCTTTTCCCATCTGGCAGAGAATAATGCCTTGGCTTTAAAGACCATCTTGATTCTGCTCTCTCCAAGTGCATTTATAGTTAAGGCTTTGACTCATTTTATAAATCCTTCCAACTTTCTCATCATTGCTTTTCAAAAAGGTAACTTAAATACTTATTGCCTAAGCAGTTTGCCCCCAAATCAGCTGGGGATCCAAGATTTGACTAAAATAGTCATTTTGGGGAGCTAAAAAAAGGAGCTCATAGAATTTATAGACTTAGGAAAATGCCTCCTTAGAGAATGAAGCCAGTAAGAATAAATGCATACGGAGTTTAGACAGCTGTAGAAGCAGACACCTCTATGAAATAGCTTATAAGTATATTATTCCTGAAACTAGAGAGGTCAGCAAATATCCCCAGAAAGGTAGCTGAAATGTAGTTGATAGAAAAGTCACTAAAACCTACCTAGCATGGGGCAAGGATGGCTTTGCTGTAAAGTTTTTAAAGGCAATGTAATGGTGAAAATGTCTTCATATTTATCAAGTTCTTTTAAAGGAGAAACAACCCTAACTCAAGGAAACCATCCTTCAGAAATGCCTCCTCTCTTTGCTATCATCTGTGACATTTAGGCCTCTGATTTGCATGGAGGTACTTCATCAGGAGAAAGACCTCTAAAACGATGCATAACTGTATGGAACTACTCTGACAGATGTTCATACCACAAACAGGGATTCTGATTTGCGTGCCAAAGTGTTGTAGGTTTCATTAACAAGACTTTATCTTCTGTAGGCTGGTCATCTCTATGTAACTGACAAATTAACCTCTGGACCTGTGAAATTGAGGACCAGTTCATCACTTGTGATGCCCTCTCCAAGGTACTGATTCCCTTAGGGTCCTGCATATGGCTGCCAGACAGCTTCTCTCTGAATCTGTTCTCACCTGTCACAGCTTCAATCCAGTGCTCTAGATCAGTTCTTCTCAAACTTTAATGTGCTTTCAAATCACCTGAGAGTCCTTTTAAAATGTAATCTTTTATGGATGCTTAACAAATAAAGCAGAAACACTTTTTTGCTGCAGAGTATATAAAATATTTCAAGTTTCCTTACCTATGAAATAAGGGGATTCAATGAGCCCTTGATGGTTTTGTTCTCTTGACTGTTTATGATAGATTGCTATATTAGTACTATCCTGGGAAGGAGTCTGAAGCTGTCTCAGGAAAGAGTGATTGATTAGTAATGTCTGCCATGTGTTTAGGATGGAAAA
Source organism: Madoqua kirkii (assembly GCA_006408675.1). Classification (NCBI taxonomy): domain Eukaryota; kingdom Metazoa; phylum Chordata; class Mammalia; order Artiodactyla; family Bovidae; genus Madoqua; species Madoqua kirkii. Next base: position 31,478 of record SJYC01058983.1, read on the forward strand.
AACATGGCAGATATGTCACATATTAAAAATGCTGTATAGATAATCTTTGAACTTCCTAACTTCCCATGATTCTTGGACTTCATAGCAGTATTTTAGATATCTTGGGAAAGAGAATTTTTTCTTTGAATAATGAAAACAAGCCATCTAGAATCCCAATATCCAACATTTGTGAGTGTATAACAGAAACAGCTGTTAAGCCCAGACTTTAGAAAGTTCATACTTTCTCTAGGGAAACTCCAAAAATAACATACCTCTGGCTCACTGCCTCTGCTAGAGTGGTACTACAGCTTTGTCTGTGTGATCAGGAGTGAAAGGGATGTGTCTATCACACTGCTAGAGTTTCTAAGAGCTGCTATAAAACAAATTAGTTAAATTTTAATGAGACATGGAAAAGATCCAGGTAAAACAGAATAAGTTTTGAAAACTGGAGAGAAGTTCTTCTTTCCTTCTTAAATTATTCTTATAATTCAATTCAATCTGACATATATTAAGATCCAATAGAAACAAATCACAAATGTCTAATGTTAATTGTCATATCCATTTGATGAGATGTTATCCAGCTATCAAAACTGTTTATGAAAAATCTATAGTAACAATGAAGAAAACTCTTATTCTAGAGTAAGAAAATGGGATAAAAATGTTCACAATTGTTAAATGATGCACAACTGTGCATCTTTTTTGTCAGTTCTTTTCAGTCAGAAGGGGGCATAGTTTTCTGGCCATTTTTATAGTCCTTTTTCTATTTTTTCAGTCCTACACTTAAATGAATGAGTTTTGGATTAGTATCACTCTTTTCTTAATTACAATCACTTCTAGCTTCCTTGGGGCTTCCCAGGGGGTGCAGTGGTAAAGAATCCACCTGCCTATGCAGGAGACACAAGACAAGGGTTCAGTCACCGGGTAGGGAAGATCCTCTGGAGAAGGAAATGGCAACCTGCTCCAGTATTCTTGCTTGGATAATTCTATGGATACAGGAGCCTGGTGAGCTAAAATCCATGGGGTTGCAAAGAGTCAGACATGATTTCTTTGAGTTTTATAGCCTAACACTTCAGGCACAGACACTGTCCTCCTTAGAAGGTGTAATTTTTTACATTTCAAACTTCAAAATGTGTTTATGATACTATATTAAAAGTAAAATGGCCATATTTCCAAGAAGTGACATTATAGGTGAATATATGCTTATTGTTCACTTTGCCTTAATATTGTTGCAAACTTTTACATGTGTATCTTCATGCTTTAACAAAACTCAGTAAATCATTTTTTAAAAGCTATGTTTGATTTAAAGAGATGTTTGCCTTCTTAATTATAGAAGCAGTGCAACAACATTCTAGCTGCTACACTTTTTCCTGTTCTCTCTCATTTTCAAGGTTGCCTCACAACTCTACTTTCTCTGCTCACTTCCTCCACTCGCTGTGAGCACTTCCTCTGGCTTTCTAGCCAGGTTTGACCACCAGGACTGACCCACTCCTGGCCACTGGGCTGAAGAACTACACACTACCTGATCCTGCCTCAATTCCCTGAGGTGGAAGTCTCCTGGGAATTCTTTGATTTGTTTTAATTAGTAAGTTTTATGGACAATTTCTGATGAATAAAATTCTTTCTTTCACTTTGGTACGAAACATGTTATTAGGCTGGTGCAAAAGGAATTGTAGTTTTTGCATTGCTGAAATTTGCCATTTGATATTGGAATATATTCTTAATAAATGTGGTTACATTATACATAATTTTAACATGCCGTTCTTACTCTATTTTTTTGGCTTATGACTTATTACTTGCTGTCTGTTTTATATTTATGTTAGACTAGGAAAATGATGTTAGACACGAAGCAAATTCAAGCGATTTTCTTATTCAAGTTCAAAATGGGTTGTAAAGCAGTGGAGACAATTTGCAACATTAACAATGCATTTGGCCCAGGAACTGCTAATGAACGTACAGTGTAGAGGTGGTTCAAGAAGTTTTGCAAAGGAGACAAGCACCTTGAAGATGAGAAGTGTAGGGACCTAGCCATCAGAAGTTGACAGTGACAGCTGAGAGCCATTATCAAAGCTGATCCTCTTACAACTACATGAGAAGTTGCTGAAGAACTCAGTGTCAACCATTCTATTGTCTTTCAATATTTGAAGCAAATTGGAAAGGTGAGAAAACTCAATAAGTGATTATTTCATGAGCTGACTGAAAATTTTTAAAAAAATAACCACTTTGAAGTGTTGTCTCATTCTACACAACAATGAACCATTTCTAGATCAGACTGTGACATGAGATGAAAGTGGATTTTACATGACAACCAGCAACAACTAGTTCAGTGGTTGGACTGAGAAGAAGCTCCAGAGCACTTCTCAAAGCCAAACTTGCACCAAAAAAAGGTCATGATCACTGTTTGGTGGTCTGCTGCCAGTTTGATCCACTACAACTTCCTGAAACTTTTGCATCTGAGAAGTATGCTCAGCAAATCAATGAGATACACTGAAAACTGCAACACCTGCAGCCAGCATTGATCAACAGAAAGGGCCCAATTCTTCTCCATGACAACACCTGACTGCACATCGCACACAAATGTTTAAAAAGTTGAACAAGTGGGCTACAAAGTTTTGCCTCATCCTCCATATTCACCTGACCTCCTGCCAACCAACGACCACTTCTTCAAGCATCTCAATACCTTTCTGTGGGACAAGCACTTCCACAACCAGCAGGATGCAGAAAATGTTTTCCAAGGGTTCATCGAATCCCAAGCATGGATTTTTACGCTACAGGAATAAACCAAGTTATTTCTCATTTGCAAAAATCTGTTGATTGCAATAGTTCCTATTTTGATTAATAAAGATATGTTGAACCTAGTTATAATTATTTAAATTCACAGTCTGAAACCACAATTACTTTTTCAGCAGCTTAATAATAAGATATATCCTCATTGAAGGGGAAAGCCTTGCCCTTTGGATCTTAAGTCCATAGCTTAAACCACATGAAGTTATCTGAATACAAACATACTATACCTAGGAGGAACTAAATTATCTCCTTTAGAGAGAGAACCCCAACACTAAAGACAGAGTGAAGTTCTCCCCACTGTGGATAAAACACACTGATGAATGGCATCATACTCCATGTCTGTATTTTAAAGAATAATTTGTCCACTAAGGAAAAATATCAAGGTGTTTTGTTTCCTTTCTATAAAGAAGAAGCAGACACAAACATTTTTTTAGGGAACAGAAAGTATCTCTCTAAATCAAGAGAATATGGGAAGTCTGTGGCCAAATCTATGATGAAAGAGCCAAGAAAGAATATCAAAATCATCCAGGTCTCTTACTATAAGAAATAAAGACTGCAAGTTATTAAGTCCCATACATTTACCTCAAAAATTCAGTTGTGCTATACAGAATATGAAATAATTATATGAAATTATAGGATAGACTCTAGCCAAGAATAATCTCATCATTTTTTAATGTCACTTTCAGAGCACAAAGCAAAAACAAAGGAAAACTCATGAACTGTACATACTTTCTAAGTTTTCAGCCCCTCTTTTAAGATACCCTAACACTGCTTGCCAAGTGTGAGCTCAACAACCAAGAGAGCAGAGACAGATGAGAACAGCAGACTATAAGTGCCAAGCACTTCGTAAGCTAGCCTCTTCCAGGAATCACTCACACAGAAAAAAAAAAAAAAGATAAGGAAAATTGTTCCTTTTTAAGGCTGAATCAACATTAAAATTCTGGCACATCTTCTTTTGTCTACTCAATGACAGTAAGAGAATGTGTCTGAGAAAAGACAGACCATCACATTAGAGATCTCTACTACTGTCTTAGTACATCTGAGCTGCTATAATAAAATACCACACGCTGAGCATCTTATAACAGTAGAAATGTACTGCTCACAGTTCTGGGGACTGGAAGTCCAAGATTAGGATGCCAACACAGCTAGATGAGGGCCCTCTTCCAGGTGGCAGGCTTCTTGTATTCTCACATGGCAGAAAGGGCTAAGGATTCCTCCCTTCTGTGGGATCTCTTTTATAAGGTCACTAATCCTACTTACGAAGGCCCTATCCTCATGACCTCATTACCTCCCAAAGGTCCTGCCTTCTAACACCATCACATTGGGCATAAGAATTTCAACATTTGGGTGGGACACAAACATAGCAGCCTCTGTAATCCTGAATAATTCACAGAGAATTCACTTTATGAGTAAGTAGCTGGACCAAAAGATGACCTCCAAAAATTCACAGTGCTAAAACTATCCAGCAAAAAGAACAGTACACAGAGGAGACCATCTATGGCTCACTTCTTCAGCATCTGTAAATACTTCCCATGTAGACAAACCCTACCAATGGGAGCATCTTGCCCTTCTCAATTCCCCAAGGCTTTGAGGTGGGCTTACAGAGAAAGGGTACTATTACAAGTGATGCAGGTAGGGGAAATATGGGTTGACAGTAAGAGATCTTGTCAGATTAAAGGAGAGGTCCCACCACAGATGGCACTCACCTTCCCATGGAGATGGAGCAGGACTGAGGTGTCCCTCTGAATGGACCTTTGCAAGGTTATCCAGCTAAAACCTTACATAATCGGGGAAGCCCAGGGCGAGGAAGAGTCAGATGGTTGCTTAAAAGCTTGGCCTCTGACCTCAGACAATCTTAGGCTTGAATCCCAGCTCCCTCAGTTGCATTTCATCCTGACCTCTCTGCCTCAGCTGTCTCACCTACAACACGGAGTTGTTCGGAGGATTAAAGGAAATAATTCGTTAAAAGCACTTAGCACAGTGCCTGTAACAAGGACTCCATAAAATGGTGGCTCTGGCATCATAACCTGCATATTCACTAACACTTTTCTCTCTCCTTTCTAATATTAAAAGTTGCTCACCAGAACTCTTCTTAGGCTCTGAAAGGGTTGCACTGGGAGAATCTCTCTCTCCTCTCTCTGGAGCTAGTTTACCATTGTTGGCTATGACAGCAATGAGTTGACACCCTCCCCCACTCTCTCCCCAAAACCACCTCCCTTATGCCTCACATGACAAGCCAAAGTCAGACCCAGCTGGAAAACTAGGTAAAATGTAAAAATCCATAAAGTCAGCTGTTTCCAATTATAAACATAATACAACAATCATACCCATAAACTCTTTTGTTGGGAGCAATAAACTGAAGGAGAAAATTGCATGTAAAAATACTACAACACGCAACATTAAGAATGAACGTTGTGCTCCACTTTAGCAACAACAATAAAAACAGAGGGGCTAAATATATACCCTGGCCATGGGAATTGTGGCACAACTGAAGCAGCATTAGCTGGAATGGAATTCTGAGATGCCAGTGTATGGCTTGTTTGAAAAACTGAGCACCATCTTGCAAATCAGAACCAGATGGAAGGTTCGATCTAAAACAGATCTGGCCATGGAAAGGGAAAAGTCTTAAACTACCCTAAACTGGCTTTGTCAGCCTGGCCCTGGATCCCAGGGTACACTCTTCAGTTTCAGCTTTTTTTTTTTTTTTTTAATTTTTCTAACTGGGTTAATTGTTCAGGGGTCTAGATGCCAGAGCTCAGTACAAAATATCAAGCCTGTGGCCTTAGCTCCCCCACCTTTTCAGTTAGTCTGGCACTAAGGGAAAGTGGTATGGTTCTGTTGGGAGCTCAGTTTTTGCATCAGGCTAAACATGGGATTTAATCCTGGCTGTCACATGGCCTTGACATTGGTCTACTTATTTCACCTCTGTTTCTAGGCTTCCTCATCTCTAAACATAGTGATGTGGTAAGGATTAAATGACTTAATACACATAAGATAGTTCTTGGCACCTTATAAGAACTCAATAAATGTTACTACCCATTATATTATTCCAATTCTCTGCTCTTGCTGATCTTATTATTTCAGGTTTTTTTTAATTAATAAAGAATAGAGAAACTACAATGTATGAAAGCTGGCCTCATCCAAAACTTCAGGAACTTTCATCCAAACATGGTCTCCCTACATATAAGTAGCACCAGCTTCTAATTAATGACCCTCTAACAAATCCAATATCTGTACTACAAAGACAAAAAGAGGGCTGAGGTCAGGGTTCTTAGGGAATGAAAAGTTTCCTCCCTGTGTTCTCAGGAGTGCTGGCCAAACCTGTTTCAGAGAATTTCCTTGCCCTCTGAACTTGGAGATGTTTTTAGATACTGCTGTCTTCTAAAGTATTACGGTGTGTGTTTTTTCATACCACAATGCAAATAGTAAAAATTTATTCAGAGCCAAATTACAGTCAGAAGCAACCATTAGAAATTCAAGGATGTTCTCACAGCCAAATTGCTTCATTTTCACATCTTATTTTTTGATGTAAAATTACCAGCACTCTTGGAATTTATGGAAGCAGTCAGCAAAATGTGTTATAAACACCTTCTTCAAAAAGACCCCAGAGAGCCTAACTGCAAAATTTCTCACTTTGATAATCCTCTCCATGCCAGTTCTGCATAATTTGAGAGACACCCCGACAGAGACCATGGGGTCACAAAGAGTCAGGCACACTGAGCAACTGAACTGAACTGACACAGAAATTGTTTTCCTTCCACCCATAAGCTCAGATGGTGGGCTAGTATGGAGATATGCCTAGAATGTTTCACATGGAATCTGTGTCAATTATTTTGAGGCTCTGGATAAAGGCAACAACTATTTGATAAACTTACATAAAGCACTGGGGTGATGAGGAGATAAAATGACCAAAACATGACCTTGTTTTGAAGAAACTTGCACTTCAATCTGAAAGAAATAATCCTCTCTTCCTATAAACCATTTAGTTAAATTTCAAAAATATCTACTTCTGCTTCATTGACTACGAGAGAGCCTTTGTGTGGATCACAACAAACTGGAAAATTCTTAATGAGATGGGATTTCCAGACCACCTTACCTGCCTCCTGAGAAACCTGTATGCAGGTCAAGAAGCAATAGTTAGAACTAGACATGGAAAAACAGACTGGTTCAAAATTGGGAAAGGAATATGTCAAGGCTGTATATTGTTACCCTGCTTATTTAACTTATATGCAGAGTATATCATGTCAAATGCCAGGCTGCATGAAGCACAAGCTAGAATCAAGATTGCTAGGAGAAATATCAGTAAGATATATACAATGAGATATATGTGTGCTTAGTCACTCAGTCATGTCCGACTCTTTGAGACCCCATGGACTGTAGCCTATGAGGCTTCTCTGTCCATGAGGATTCTCCAGGCAAGAATACTAGAGTGGGTTGCCATGTCCTCTGCCAGGGGATATTCCCAACCAGGTGTCAAACCTAGGTCTCCCTCATTGTAGGTGGATTCTTTACTGTTTGAGCCCCCAAGGATATATAATAAATATCAGATATGCAGATGACACTACCCTTGTGGCAGAAAGCAAAGAGGAACTAAAGAACCTCTTAATGAAGTTAAAAGAGGAGAGTAAAAAAGCTGGCTTAAAACTTAACATTCAAAAAATCAAGATCATGGAATCAGGTCCCATCACTTCATGATAAGGAGGAAACAATGGAAACAGTGACAGACTTTACTTTCTTGGGCTCCAAAATCACTGTGGACGGTCTCTGCAGCCATGAAATTAAAAGACACTTGTTCCTTGGAAGAAAAGTTATGACCAACCTAGACAGCATATTAAAAAGCAGAGACATTACTTTGCCAACAAAGGTCCATACAGTCAAAGCTATGATCTTCCCAGTAGTCATGTACACATATGAGAGTTGGACCATAAAGAAGACTGAGCACTGAAGAATTGATGCTTTCAAGCTGTGGTGTTGAAGAAAACTCTTTAGAGTCCCTTGGACTTCAAGGAGATCCAACCAGTCAATCCTAAAGGAAATCAGTCCTGAATATTCATTGAAAGGACTGATGATGAAGCTGAGGCTCCAATACTTTGGCCACCTGATACAAAGAGCCGCTGACTCATTGGAAAAGACCCTGATACTGGAAAAGATTTAAGGCAGGAGGAGAAGAGGAAGACAGAGGATGAGATGGTTGGATGGCATCACTGACTCAATGGACATAAGTTTGAGCAAGCTCCAGGAGGCAGTGAAGGACAGGGAAGCCTGGCGTGCTATAGTCCGTGGGGTTGCATAGATTCAGATATGACTGAGCAATGGAACAACAATAAAATACACAAGGTTTGCTTCATGCTTATTCTCCTGAAAACATCTCTGAATCTTATTCTTATCTGCTTATGAACTTAAAGAGGAGAGTAAAAAAGCTGGCTTAAAACTTAACATTCAAAAAATCAAGATCATGGAATCAGGTCCCATCACTTCATGATAAGGAGGAAACAATGGAAACAGTGACAGACTTTACTTTCTTGGGCTCCAAAATCACTGTGGACGGTCTCTGCAGCCATGAAATTAAAAGACACTTGTTCCTTGGAAGAAAAGTTATGACCAACCTAGACAGCATATTAAAAAGCAGAGACATTACTTTGCCAACAAAGGTCCATACAGTCAAAGCTATGATCTTCCCAGTAGTCATGTACACATATGAGAGTTGGACCATAAAGAAGACTGAGCACTGAAGAATTGATGCTTTCAAGCTGTGGTGTTGAAGAAAACTCTTTAGAGTCCCTTGGACTTCAAGGAGATCCAACCAGTCAATCCTAAAGGAAATCAGTCCTGAATATTCATTGAAAGGACTGATGATGAAGCTGAGGCTCCAATACTTTGGCCACCTGATACAAAGAGCCGCTGACTCATTGGAAAAGACCCTGATACTGGAAAAGATTTAAGGCAGGAGGAGAAGAGGAAGACAGAGGATGAGATGGTTGGATGGCATCACTGACTCAATGGACATAAGTTTGAGCAAGCTCCAGGAGGCAGTGAAGGACAGGGAAGCCTGGCGTGCTATAGTCCGTGGGGTTGCATAGATTCAGATATGACTGAGCAACGGAACAACAATAAAATACACAAGGTTTGCTTCATGCTTATTCTCCTGAAAACATCTCTGAATCTTATTCTTATCTGCTTATGAACTCTTTTTCCTTTGGCCACAATTTGTGACCTTGGTCTATGTACTCTGTACCTTATATGGAAGACACTGGTTCTTATTCGTGTATTGTTCATCCTTTACCAAGGTCCCAGAAATGTCCCGTTCCAGGGTATTATTGGGGATAGTGGGGGAATGGAGTGTTTGCATATGTGGAGAATGGAGTGTTTGTTGGAAGATGGGTATATCATTGAGCTCTTTTCCAGAAAGTTCTTCACTCTCTTTGAGGCCACAGCTATCTCTAGTCTCAGGTTTGAGACATGTTGGGAAATAAGAATAAACAGGTCAGTTCAGCTTCCTTGATCAACTCATATATCTATCTTAAGCCTCTAAGTTCCCAGGGTGCTCTGAGGAGGTTTTCTAGCTATGGATATGGCTTCATTATATCTGGATGCCTGGGGAAAGTTAATGAGGAGATTTCTAGGGCCTTCTAACTCTTTTAAGAGCTCTTCTTGAGATTAGGAGTCTTGGTTATGTCTGTATCTGTGCTTCAGTAAACATGCAAGTGAGCTCAGCTAGGACAGGAAGAAAGAGAGGAGGAAAGAGGAAAGATGATGCTGTTAGCACCAGGACCTCAGAGTCTCTGATAAGAGCCTGCAGCTGAAAGGTGAGGAACAGAGATGGAGGGAAGCAGAGAGGTACCACCCAGGGCTTGGTAGCCACTCTGATCACCAAGTCCTACCGATGACTTCCTCTAGCCTATACTGGATGGAACCAAGTATGGGTATAGTGGGAGGATTCTGTTTCTAGAAGGAATATTCATAAGGATCTGAGCAGGAAGGAGCAGGGCAGGTCTAGACTTGAGCTATGGTAGGGAGGCTAGATTGCACATTATTAAGCCCAACAGAAAGCCTTTGAGCAGATCTGTGCAGGAGCTGGACTGCCCCTCATGGCCTTTCCTGCCCTGTGCCTCATCTCCACCTCTACTCATATGCTCATTCTACTGCCTCCCATGCCCTTTCTTTCAGACAATTCCTTTCCAATCTGTGAAGAAGCTGCACGTGAAGAAATGATGACAAATGTGAAGAGGTTAAAACAGGAGCACAAAGCATCTCCTTTGTTAAATGGACTACTGTCTTTTCACCACTCTACCTCTCAACACTGACTGTTCAGGGGGCAGTGTAAGTGTGGCTCAAAGAATTCAAGAGCATCCTTTGCTCTGGAGAGGCCTTTTTCTAGATTCTATAGACACTCTCTTCCTAATTCTATAACTTGAAAGGAGGAGCAGAGCTGCCCATCCTACAGCAGCAGAGACACTCGGCCTCCCGACGCTGATGCCAACACCTCTGAGGAATCTCTTTCATCACTGCCTCCAAGATTCAGCACTACAAGATCATCCACCACCCCCTCTCTTCCCTCCCTTCTGCTCCTCTGAATTCACCAGCAATGGCTCAGACAGTCTCTGTCTCAAGGCCTCAACAAAATCAAACCACAGAAGCCAAGGTCACTGTAAGAGAGCTCGCTGTGGAGGATTAGCAGAGGAGACAGAAGACCCAGGTTTGCCTTGTGAGTCAAATTGCAGTCATTCAGAGCAATGCTCCCAGATCAGGCCTATTTCTTCCCCCCCCACCCTAGTTTTCTTGAGACATGTGTGCATGCTAAGTTGCTTTTAGTTGTGTCTGACTCTTCACAACTGCATCAGCTGTAGCTCACCAGGATCCTCTGTCCATGGCATTCTCCAGGCAGGAATACTGGAGTGGGTCGCCATGCCCTCCTCCAGGGGTTCTTCCCAACACAGGAATCAAAACGGGTTCTCCCATATTGCAGGTGGATTCTTTTCTGTCTGAGCCACCAAGGAAGCCCTTTTTTGAGACATAATTGACAAAACTGTAAGGTATTTGAAGTATACAACACAATGACTATTTGATACACATAAACATTAAGAAAAGATTTCTACCAGTTAATTAACACATTCATCACCTCATGTATTTACCCTTTTGTGTATATGGAACCATTTTTCACTCTCATCACATTTCAATTATACAATACAGTGTTATCATCTACCTTGGTGACTACCAAGATAGATCCTCAGACCTTATTCATCTCATAACTGAGAGTATGCACCTTGACTAACTTCTTATTCCCCCAACAGCTCCATTCTAGCTATATCTCTCTGTCCCTCTTTTAGAGCAAAACTACAAAGGCTTGTATTAACATGTACTTGTTATTTTCACTTTTCCTGCAATTCTTTCTTGAATTCACACGAATATGTCTTAGTTTCATCCCAATCCACCAAGATTGCTTAGGGCAAGGTCTCCAGTGACCTTCTAATGCTAAAGCCAACACTCACTGTAAAGGCTTCATCTAACCTAATGCATTGGGAATATTTAACTTAGTTGATCTTTTCTTCTTAAAACACTTTCCTCAATGCTACTTTTAGAAAGGTTTCAATAGTCACTCTTTCTCAGTCTCTTCTGATCTCTAAACCTGAGGGCTTCAGACCTCATCATTAGATTTCACATCTTCTCTATCTACACTCACTCTCCAGATGATTTCATTTGGTGATTTCATTGGTTTCATTTCATTCACTCTCTGAAACAGTTCACACTGGCTTGAAATAGTCTCTACATGCTGTAGCTCCCAAATTTATATCTCCAACCCCAACATCTAAACTTAACACCAAGTTCATATTTCCAGCCACCTACTCAACATTTTATATGTCAAAATAAATATAAGGTGCTTTTCTACTCAAACCTCTTTCAGTTGTTTCCACCCCAGTAAATGATTTTTCCATTTTAACCAACTGCTAAAACCACAATCTTTGGAGTCATCCACTCTTCCTTTCACACTCGCATTCAATCCATCACCAAACTCTGTTAACCCTTCCTCCTAAATACATTCAGAATGTGACCACTTCTCAGCTCATCCACCATTACCCTCCTATTATAAGCCATCATCAACCTTCCCTCTTGACAACTGCAGTGGCCTCTTAACTGCTCTCCCATCTTCTTGCCTCTGACTCTCAACAGTCTATCCTCCACACAGCTGCCAGAGCACTTTGGTTAAACTAAAAGCATAATTCTCCAATCCAGCTGCCTGAAATCTTTCAGTGCTTCCTGTCTCCAGGAGAGTATGACTCAAGGTTCCTCCGTGGTCTATATGGTGCCCTGTGACCTGCCCCCACTTCTCCCTCAGTCATTCCATTCCATTTCTGTTGGCCTTCTTGCTTTTCCTTCAATATATCAAGCCTGACTGTACTTTAAAATTGCTATCTCTTTGCCTGGGATTCCCTTTCTTCAGATATTCACACAGCTTACCCCTTCACTTTCTCCAAAACTCTGCTCCAGTATCTCTTTATCTGTATCAAATAGCACTCACCTCCGCCACTGCTCTACACCCGCCTCTGTTGCTTCGTTCTCCTTTGCAGCATCACAAGCTCACTTGTACTGATTTGTTCAAGGAGCATCTCCTTATCCTCACTGGATTGTAAGTACCATGAAAGGAGGGACTGGATCTGTTTTGCTTATAGGTTTACCTTGCATCAGCTGTAGCTCACCAGGATCCTCTGTCCATGGCATTCTCCAGGCAGGAATACTGGAGTGGGTCGCCATGCCCTCCTCCAGGGGTTCTTCCCAACACAGGAATCAAAACGGGTTCTCCCATATTGCAGGTGGATTCTTTTCTGTCTGAGCCACCAAGGAAGCCCTTTTTTGAGACATAATTGACAAAACTGTAAGGTATTTGAAGTATACAACACAATGACTATTTGATACACATAAACATTAAGAAAAGATTTCTACCAGTTAATTAACACATTCATCACCTCATGTATTTACCCTTTTGTGTATATGGAACCATTTTTCACTCTCATCACATTTCAATTATACAATACAGTGTTATCATCTACCTTGGTGACTACCAAGATAGATCCTCAGACCTTATTCATCTCATAACTGAGAGTATGCACCTTGACTAACTTCTTATTCCCCCAACAGCTCCATTCTAGCTATATCTCTCTGTCCCTCTTTTAGAGCAAAACTACAAAGGCTTGTATTAACATGTACTTGTTATTTTCACTTTTCCTGCAATTCTTTCTTGAATTCACACGAATATGTCTTAGTTTCATCCCAATCCACCAAGATTGCTTAGGGCAAGGTCTCCAGTGACCTTCTAATGCTAAAGCCAACACTCACTGTAAAGGCTTCATCTAACCTAATGCATTGGGAATATTTAACTTAGTTGATCTTTTCTTCTTAAAACACTTTCCTCAATGCTACTTTTAGAAAGGTTTCAATAGTCACTCTTTCTCAGTCTCTTCTGATCTCTAAACCTGAGGGCTTCAGACCTCATCATTAGATTTCACATCTTCTCTATCTACACTCACTCTCCAGATGATTTCATTTGGTGATTTCATTGGGTTTCATTTCATTCACTCTCTGAAACAGTTCACACTGGCTTGAAATAGTCTCTACATGCTGTAGCTCCCAAATTTATATCTCCAACCCCAACATCTAAACTTAACACCAAGTTCATATTTCCAGCCACCTACTCAACATTTTATATGTCAAAATAAATATAAGGTGCTTTTCTACTCAAACCTCTTTCAGTTGTTTCCACCCCAGTAAATGATTTTTCCATTTTAACCAACTGCTAAAACCACAATCTTTGGAGTCATCCACTCTTCCTTTCACACTCGCATTCAATCCATCACCAAACTCTGTTAACCCTTCCTCCTAAATACATTCAGAATGTGACCACTTCTCAGCTCATCCACCATTACCCTCCTATTATAAGCCATCATCAACCTTCCCTCTTGACAACTGCAGTGGCCTCTTAACTGCTCTCCCATCTTCTTGCCTCTGACTCTCAACAGTCTATCCTCCACACAGCTGCCAGAGCACTTTGGTTAAACTAAAAGCATAATTCTCCAATCCAGCTGCCTGAAATCTTTCAGTGCTTCCTGTCTCCAGGAGAGTATGACTCAAGGTTCCTCCGTGGTCTATATGGTGCCCTGTGACCTGCCCCCACTTCTCCCTCAGTCATTCCATTCCATTTCTGTTGGCCTTCTTGCTTTTCCTTCAATATATCAAGCCTGACTGTACTTTAAAATTGCTATCTCTTTGCCTGGGATTCCCTTTCTTCAGATATTCACACAGCTTACCCCTTCACTTTCTCCAAAACTCTGCTCCAGTATCTCTTTATCTGTATCAAATAGCACTCACCTCCGCCACTGCTCTACACCCGCCTCTGTTGCTTCGTTCTCCTTTGCAGCATCACAAGCTCACTTGTACTGATTTGTTCAAGGAGCATCTCCTTATCCTCACTGGATTGTAAGTACCATGAAAGGAGGGACTGGATCTGTTTTGCTTATAGGTTTACCTGACCACCTTGGAGAAGGAAATGGCAACACACTCCAGTACTCTTGCCTGGAAAATCCCATAGGATCCTGTCAGGCTACAGTCCGTGGGGTCACAAGAGTTGGACACAACTTAGCCCCTAAAGCACCACCACGGACCACCTAGTGCAATGCTTAGTACCTAATATACCTTCAATTGAAGTGTTTGTTGAACGAATGAATGATGCCACTGGTATGAAATACTGAGACCTCCCCGCTATGAGATGCAAAAGACAAATAAGAGCATTACGCTTTTTCAAACGGAAAAGGCAATGGCACCCCACTCCAGTACTCTTGCCTGGAAAATCCCATGGATGGAGGAGCCTGGTAGGCTGCAGTCCCTGGGGTCGCGAAGGGCCAGACACGACTGAGCGACTTCACTTTCACTTTTCACTTTCATACACTGGAGAAGGGAATGGCAACCCACTCCAGTGTTCTTGCCTGGAGAATCTCAGGGGCAGAGTCTGGTGGGCTGCCGTCTATGGGGTCGCACAGAGTCGGACACAACTGAAGCGACTGAGCAGCAGCAGCTGTTACAAGAAGATGCTCTGCTGCTGGTGCTTTCCATGGAAAGTCAGATGATTACATAGAATGTAGAGAAAGACAGCAATTTTCAAGTTACCAGTCTCTCTCCACAACCTCCCCTGCCTCGAACCCAAAGGAAGAATTAAAGAGAGACTGAAGTTTCTGCAGTTCTTTGTGAGGAGAGCTGAGGCTGAAAAATACTGCTCTACTACCACTTTGAAGACCCTAAAATAGCTTCAGCTGGCAACCTGGGAAGCACCTGTTACATTTATAGTGATAAATGGTGTATGGGTTTATACAGGTCCATAAACAATTCCATACTAATGCTCTAAATGACCACAATTTTGGTTACATGACAAAAGGATGGAGTCTATTAACAAGCTCAGTCATTCCGAGTCTCTCCAGAGGTGGCTCAGATTCCACAGGGCAGCAAGAGGTCAAAGGTTCTGTGGCTTCCGGAGTCAGGGTCTTAACTTAAAGGGCTACTTCTGCCTCCTGGGACAGAGGAACCAGGAAAATAATTCTAGTTGATGATGATATCTTAAAGGGGCTATAAAACAATCAAACCACATCCTAGGATTAAGTCAACAAAACTACAGGAATGGAAAGTGGGGACTACTGACAACTGACTCATCAACCCAATGGAATAAAGCTACTCATAACACTCAGCGCACTAGGATCTCAAGACACTGATTTCCAGCTGAGAAAGAAAATCACCAGAAAAAGCTAGAACAGGCCCATTTAATTCCAAGTGACTATAGTAAGCAAGGGTTACTGCTGCTGCTGCTGCTGCTAAGTCGCTTCAGTCGTGTCCGACTGTGCCATCCCAGAGACAGCAGCCCACCAGGCTCCGCCGTCCCTGGGATTCTCCAGGCAAGAACACTGGAGTGGGTTGCCATTTCCTTCTCCAATGCATGAAAGTGAAAAGTGAAAGTGAAGTCGCTCAGTTGTGTCCAACTCTTAGCGACCCCATGGACTGCTCCTCTGTCCACGGGATTTTCCAGGCAAGAGTACTGGAGTGGGTCTCCAGTGCCTTCTCCAAAGTAAAGGTTAAGGATGTGTTAAAATCACATTCGTGTTCTCAGAATCTAGTAATAACTAATAAGCCTGCCTCCATAAGTTCCTATCATTTAGCATGTTTCAGTCAGTCAGTCAGTTCAGTCGCTCAGTCGTGTCCGACTCTTCGAGACCCCATGAATCGCAGCACACCAGGCCTCCCTGTCCATCACCAACTCCCGGAGTTCACTCAGACTCACGTCCATCGAGTCCGTGATGCCATCCAGCCATCTCATCCTCTGTCATCCCCTTCTCCTCCTGCCCCCAATCCTTCCCAGCATCAGAGTCTTTTCCAATGAGTCAGCTCTTCGCATGAGGTGGCCAAAGTACTGGAGCTTCAGCTTCAGCATCATTCCTTCCAAAGAAATCCCAGGGTTGATCTCCTTTAGAATGGACTGGCTGGATCTCC
Source organism: Madoqua kirkii (assembly GCA_006408675.1). NCBI lineage: Eukaryota > Metazoa > Chordata > Mammalia > Artiodactyla > Bovidae > Madoqua > Madoqua kirkii. The sequence continues at coordinate 47,765 of SJYC01058983.1, forward strand.
TTGCAGTCCAAGGGACTCTGAGGAGTCTTCTCCAACAACACAGTTCAAAAGCATCAATTCTTTGGCACTCAGCCTTCTTCACAGTCCAACTCTCACATCCATACGTGAACACAGGAAAAACCATAGCCTTGATTAGATGGACCTTAGTCAGCAAAGTAATGTCTCTGCTTCTGAATATACTATCTAGGTTGGTCATAACTTTTCTTCCAAGAACGAAGCGTCTTTTAATTTCATGGCTGCAGTCACTATCTGCAGTGATTTTGGAGCCCAAAATAATAAAGTCTGACACTGTTTCCACTGTTTCCCCATCTATTTCCCATGAAGTGATGGGATCATATGCCATGATCTTTGTTTTCTGAATGTTGAGCTTTAAGCCAACTTTTTCGCTTTCCTCTTTCATTTTCATCAAGAGGCTCTTTAGTTCTTCTTCTCTTTCTGCCATAAGGGGTATCATCCACATATCTGAGGTTATTGATATTTCTCCCAGCAATCTTGATTCCAGCTTGTGTTTTCTTTTAGTCCAGCGTTTCTCATGATAAATCAAATTAAAGACTTTCATTTTGGGGACACACATCTCACTCCCTCCAATCTCAAATGTATTGGCTAAGCAA
>SJYC01058988.1:0-22295 GCA_006408675.1 Madoqua kirkii
CCTGCCTTTTACAGTATTTTATTCTGACTCTTTTATCTGCCTGTCTGGTGTCTGTATTTTACTTTAGAGGGTTTTATCAAATGTATTATAAGCTTCAACTCTGTGTGCACCAAGTGTGAGACACTATAAAGCTGTGTTCACACGTCCACACATTTCTTAATGTCTTCTGGGATTAATTATAGGTCCCCACACTGGCCAGCTGGTTGATTCACTGGGTATCTTAAATTTTGCTGTCTTTGGTCTTAGAGATTACTACTGTTGTCAGAGAAAGACTTTCCAGTTCTGGCATGAGGCTGGAATGAGGATGGGGAAATATACTCCTGCATTTCTGAAGGAGAAAGAACGCCAATAGAGGAAGACAGTTGCTGGAGTCTTAATTTCATGATGCATGATATTTATCTCTCATTTTCATTCTTACACTTCTGCCGTCCTGCCTGACTGGTAACTCTCAGTTTGGAATTTCCCTGGTCTGTATTTCCAGGCTTTGGATGGTATGAGTGGGAGACAAGGAATTCTACAGCTGTCTCTGGTTCCTCCCAGCTTCTATTTGGTCTGTTGCCCATACTTTCGGAGCTGTTCTGGGGTTCTATGGGAAAACTTCCTTGCATTGCTTTGGAATCTGCCTCTGCAGATCCTATGGGTTTGGTGTTTCTTTACTTCTCTTTACTAAATCATGCATCACTCTTTCATCTCCTTTCACTGTTCATGTATTATAGTCATGGAGTTCGAGTTTAGGGTTTCTGCTCTTGCTCTTTTTTTTTTTTTTTTACACAAGAATACTCAGGTTTATTTTTTTTTAATTTTTATTTTTTGTTTAATGCTTATTCCATTTCACAGCACTGCATTGGTTCTGCCATACATTGACATGAATCAGCCACAGGTGTGGACGATCTCCCCATGTTAAAGCCCCCTCCCACCTCCCTTCCCTGCCCATCCCCCTGGTTCATCCCATACACCGGCCCCAAGCATCCTGTATCCTGTATTGAACATAGACTGGTGCTTCATCTCCCATATGATTGTATACATGTTTCGCTGTCCTTCTCCCAGATCTTCCCACCCTCTCCCTCTCCCTCTGAAGCCAACAGTCCGTTCTATACCTCTGTGTCTCTTATATTGTCTCACTTTCGGGGTCATCATTATTGTCTTCTAAATTCCATATATATGTGAGTAGCATTCTTACATGCTTCTGTGCCTTATTGGGATCAGCCCTGACTTTAAAGACCCACATACTCGCAGAGTATCTATGCCTCTCAAGAATGCAAATCACGTAGAAAGTACTTCCCATCCACTTCTATGCAATGCTTGCCATGGCCTGGAGGTAGAAGCAACTCCAGTTTACTAAGAGGGAAACTGACATCCACACAGGTTGAATGGTCTTGGAGAATCACAGTTAGAAAGCAGCAGAGCTTCCTTTTTTATTTATTATTTATTTTAATTGGAGGCTAATTACTTTACAATATTGTATTGGTTTTGCCATACATCAACATGAATCTGCCACGGGTATACATGTGTTCCCCAGAGCTTCCTGTTGACTAAATCCCACTGCTGGCAGAGAGATTACCTACCGTTGGTCTGATAGCCACCATTTTTCAGCTATGCTGTTTATTTGGTGTCCATGTTATGAGACAGCAGAGTAAATCCTCATTATCACAAGCTCTCAGAGGTTTCTCTCTATCTGAGAAATCTCATCTTTAGACTGAGATTAAAGAGCCAGTAGTGATGATGGGTTTCCCAGGTGGCACAGTGGTAAAAAAAGAAAAATCTGCCTGCCAATGCAGCAGACAGAGGACATGTGGGTTCAATCCCTGGGTTGGGAAGGTCCACTGGTGTAGGAAATGGCAACCCACTCCAGCATTCTTGCCTGGAGAATTCCACTGACAGAGGAGCCTGGTGGGTTCTCAGTCCATGGGATCACAGAGAGTCAGCATGACTGAGTGACTGAGCACAGTGATCAAGTGGTAGGCATTAGAGCCTGTGAAACCAAGGGCCTAGTCCCTTATTCAACCCAATGTACTTATTTTCTCAGACGTATCTTGGTCCATCAACATCCTTAGAAAATCACAATGTATGTGTATATACACACATACAGACACACATAACAGGATGACTCTAGATGCTGTGGATTGTCATCCACCTGAGGCATCTCCCAGCTACTGAGTTCTAGCTCCATAACCTAGACAATGTTTCTAACATTCTCCTTGTTTTCCAATGTGCCCTCAAAAAAACATGAAAAAGAGCCCTCTGACGTTCCCGCCACATGCACTCAAGATACCAGCGACTTCCTTGACATCCTGCATGAACTACGCAGCCTGTCTAAAACACAGAGGAAGCCAGCCATGACCAGTGAGGGAGATGGAAAGAACACCTTTCTACCTCCATGAGTTCAGCAGTGTCCTAATCACAGATTAAAATACCGATAAACACTCGAGGCCATCACTAAACATGAACACAGTCCACATGGAAAATGAGCTGCTGTTTATCTCCCAGTTTTGCTTCCCACAAAGCCCCTCACTATGTCCTTAATCACCATCACTCCATTACTCTCACTCAAACCCCAAGACAAAATCAGACCAGCTCTGTCTAGGTCATGACCCTCCAGGGGTTATGTAGTTCTCTAGCCCTTCCTTGAATACCACTAAGGAGATTATATGTTTTAATCTTTATATATATAATTTATAGCCTTAATACATATAATTCTTATCATTCCCCTTGCAAGGCAGATATTATGATCATTTTACAGATAAAGAACCTGAGGCCCAGAGAAGTGAAGTAATACATCCAGTGGCTGCTTGTACCAAGATTCACACCCAAGTCTGTGTCTCTCCTAAACAAAGGCAGCAACCCCAGTGCAATTCTGCCACCCCTGAGGCTCAAAAATGTCACATTTTATCTCTCCTTAGAGATTTCAGCTCCCCTACTGCTGTATATGTGTTCACTGGAGAATGTGGAGGAGCTGAAAGGATGGGCAAGTGATAAGCATGTCTTTGTAACAGACAGGGGCCAAGAGGTGACTGCTGGACTTGAGGGGATGGACATAAGGAGGAATCTGTGAGTCGGTACAGATTTGTAGCGTGCCAGGCTGAGAGACAGCATCACACCTCTTCACCAACACCCCAAAGCCATAAATCCCTACCAACAGGAACACTCTGACAGCTGTGCCCTTCATCTGGCCCCCAGATGTATTTTCCTGGATCTGTTAATTGAATTAAATTTCAACAGTTAACAATGAGATTTCACATTAAAATTCCAATTTCCTGCTTCTCTTAAGAGAATATTCAGCAAGACAGGATTCACATTCCAGATGGCCAAATGCAGCTAGAGTGACAGTAATGGCTGCCAACCACTATCCACAGTGTCCAGTTTGTCCAAGTCACCACCACTCCCTAGTGTTTCCCAGACACTCAGCCCACTTCACTCATTTGCTGGTCTCAGGAGTTTCTGAACTGTAAATCTCTGTATATATGGCCGAGGCAAATATTTGTTGAACAAGAATTTTAGCCTCCTTTGCCAACAAGACATAAGCTGCTGTAAGGGATACAAGAAGTAGGGTATGGCTCCTGCTTCCCAGGGTGGGAAGGTAAGTGAGCATGTCCTCTAGAACATCAGCTTCACAGGGGCAGGGGCTATGCCTGTTTTATTCACAGTTGTCCCCAGCACCTCGGCAGTACCTGGCATACAGATGTCCAATGCATACTCTAGTAGAAGGAAGGAGGAAAGAGAAAGGGAGGGAAGAATATTGGGAGGAATGTTGCTTCAGTCCCTTTTAGGACATTAAGCAAGAAATGAGAGCAAGTCTGGCATACAGGGGAGCCAAAGATGGACGCATAGAAAGAAATGACACCCAGTACTCTAGGAATACAAAGGAAGAGTATTTTTTAGGTGGATGACCAGGAAAGACCTTTAGAAGAAAAGAGGTTTCTGGGTATTTCAAAACATTGTTAAATTACAGTCCCCTTCTTTGGTAGTGTGATTGACTTACTAAAATCATTTCATCTCAGGAAAGAAATCCTAAGTCTAAACCTCATACACTCCCCAGACACGCTGACTTTGACCGGACAGAACCTGACCAGAGGGATTGGACCAGACCCCAGGCTGCCATTCCCATGGGCCACAGGGACAGCCAGGCTCCAAGCTTCAGCAGCAGCAGTCCGTGCCAACAAGCCCACTGTGGTCGGGAGGCAGAAGCTGGGCCTACCTTATGTCACCACAGGGTTGTATAGGAGCTCTCAATGAGTACAGTGAAAAGCCCCCATCCCAGACTTTAGATTCTTTTGTGAAACAGCCATCCTGTTTCACCCCGAGCTATTCAATGACTGACATGGACCTCCAGTCACCCTGCCCTCCTGCCTGGCCTGCTGTACTTTTCTCTCACTGCCCCTCCTCAAGGTAGGAGACTATCAGTCTGTTCAATCTCTGAGATTCTGATTCAGCTCCAACAACACACAGGGCTTTCCTGAGGCCTCCTGGTAAGAAGATACTACTTATCTCCATTAACCTCTGACCCAGCTAAGATGAAACAGCTCCCGTCTGCAGGCCGAGGGCCCTCGTCCCTGAACTAAAGTTAAATAAAATGTAAGGTGGGGGCAGGGAGTGCAGCAGCCCCGGAATTGTGGTCCCTGTCTCCAGGGAATGACTGCCTCCTTCCTCCTGGGTATATAAAGCCAGAAGCCTGTTAATAGATGACACCCCAGGAATCCCTCCAGGCGGCCTCTGGGTTAAGAACTACATCTGGAGGAAACAGTTTCTCCTAGGAAGATGGAAAGGCCATAAACCCTCAAAGACTGGCCATTTGATATATGTGATGATAATGGGAATGTTAATCTCCAAAGGCAAAGCCATTCATCCAAAATTCCATCCTCCTGGGTCCCCTCACCACACTTAATGAGGACAGCCACTTTGCAATGGCTGCTCCCATGGGCCAGGCCTTTTACATGCAATATCCCACTTAATCCTCACCAAAGGTCAGAGGGCTGTGTACTGTTGGGATGCTCGGTTTACACAGGAGGAAGCAGAAGCTAGAAGAGATCGAAAGACCTGCCCAAAGTCACCGACAGCTGTTGAGTTGTTCACTAGCATGAGTGGCCCAGTTGGGAGCGTTCACTCTATGTGTATGATGCCAAAGCCTATGCTTTTCAGTCCAGTTCCACTCTCCTGCAACAATCATGCTGGGAAGCGCTTATTTCACCCCAAGGCTACAAATGAGACTACTCTTAGTTTTTTTCTTTTTCATTCAAATCTTAGTTTACAGAGCAGTAGAATAGTAAATGCTATACTACTACCCTCCGAGAAAGAACTATGCTTCGCTCAAGTTAACATTGGGTCATACTAGGGACCAGGCCATATTAATCAGTGCAATACCAACTATGAATACTACAGGTGGTATCACTAAGTATTAGAGAAGAGTATGTTTCTGTCTTTTCCCTGGAATGTACAGATTTAAATTTCCATAAGCAATCATTCTCTTTGAAGATGATAAGCAGTGATAAACAATATGAATTAAAATTAATACAGAGAAATAAACAGTCTTTTTTTTAATAGTCTGCTTGTCAGTGCAGTGTGCTGATCAATGGACTTGAAAGCAAGGAGCTGATTTCAGGTGGCAGGGCAGAAATTTGAGACCATAAAAGAAATCTTTGCTGTTTGGTTTAATATTGTGAGAGGCCCATGAAGAATGCCTCAGGAGTAGACTGTGTCTTATTTGTTTTTATATTCCAAATGTTTGGTACATAATATATGCTGAAAGAAGGAGGCATGAATGAATGATTTCCAGGCTTTTCCATGCAGAGGTATCTCCTTGGGCATGCCTCAGTTGAGGGTGGCATAGCGTGGAGCAATCCCTGGTGGCTCAGATGGTAAAGACTCTGCTTGCAATCCAGGAGACCTGGGTTCAGTTCCTGGGTTGGGAAGATGCCCTGGAGAAGGGGATGGCAATCCACTTCAGTATTCTTGCCTAGAGAATTCCATGGACAGAAGAACAATCCATGGGGTCACAAAGAGTTGGACACAACTCAGAGACTTCTAGGATTTTCTAGATGCATTCACTAGGGGAAAAATAACTTCAAGGACTTTCTTTGTAGTTGTCTAAGTATATTGAATGTATGCTCTCTCATTTAATACAATGAGCCTGTGAAATCTATATTGTTGTACACATTTTAAAGTGCAGACACTGGAGTTTATAGAGCTTGACTTACCAAAGCACACCGAGCAAGAAAGCAATGAAGCCCCAGTGTGGACCCAGGTGTCTGGGTCCTCAATACATTCACTTTGCTCCACAACACTCTGAAGGAGTTTGTGTTTTCTCTGAGATGGAGGCTGCAGCTGTACCTCTAAGTATGCGGAGGAAAACACATGGCACATAATTCTGCAAAGGAAAGAACTAGAACCACTTCAAATGAAAGTGAGGATACTGTATCTACACTGGATGTTCCTGGCCTTTTTGTTTTCAACATATCAAGCCAGGAGAGAGGGGGCTGCCACATCGCTCTTCTGCAGTATTCCCTTTAAACATCCAACATCTGGAAAAAGGGAGACAAGGTCCAGTCAAGCTCCTCACTCGCAGATTCTCGCCTCTTAAACCAGTGAGTATTAATAAATCCCTCCACTGTTCCACACATGAGCATTTCCACCAAAGACTACAGAGGAGAAATAAATGTCAGAATAAATTCAAAGAGGGCATCACTGCTGTTTATAACCAACTATAGGTTTGTTTTTGTTTTCAACGAAGTGAGAATTAGGAGGGTACTGATGTGGAAGAAAGTAGAAATGACATTGTTTAAAAAGATGTTTGTGATTTTCTTTACATTTAGATTAACCACATTATCTTTAAATTCCTTGTTCTAGTCTAAATTGGCTATAAAATCAGGCAGATTTGAACTGTTAATATCATACATAAATTAACAAAAATTTTATTGTGTGTACTTTACTGCCTGATGCCTGGTTCATTGACTGCAAAATTTGTTTGCAAAAATCTCTAGGGCCCAATGCAAGTGGAAGTTTAATGTGGCCTATAATTGAGCTTTGCAAATAACTAAATTCTTCTGGAGTAGGGTAGGATAAAGGGGAGCCAGGGTAGCGGCCAGGGCACAGAGTGCCAAAAAATCTGTCCATGTGCATAAATTTTTCCAAGCCTGGTGTGCTTTCCAAACCATTTCCTATACTTTCCAGGTGGAACGAGGGCTCATCTGAGAAGAAAACAGGGACGTCATGTCTCCTCACTGAAAGTCAACACCTTTACCTTCTGCTCTCTACATCCCCTGCTGTGAACACATTTGCTGGATCAAAAACTGAGACACATGGTCAGGACATAGAAAAAAATTAAATTAAGACCATTCCAGAAAATCTAGGACATATGTTCTCCAGAACTGTAGCAATCCAGGACTGCATATCCTGTAGGTGCCTAATAAGTGCCTGCATAAACAATCATAGCAGTATTCCAAAAGACATTGTGGATTTTCTTCTCTTTTCTTCAAAAAATCTTATCTGCAGCTAGGTTTTTATTTCTATATCCTAAAATTTCCAGCTCTGTTATCCAGATTATGCCAATTTACTACATGCCTTTGCCTGATCCATTTCACTTACTTACTATAGTTTTCCTTTTAAGATTAAAATTAAATTTAAAACCCAAATCTGAGAGCTCTCACTTAAACCCTGGGAACTATAAAATATGGTTAAAGATGTAATATATTTTTTCCACTTGAAAAATAAATAAGTACTTTGATATGTCAAGTGCTACTCCAAACATATCCCAACAGTAGAATGCTCCCAATGAAGTATTAACTGTTGGTTTGTTTAGATATGAAATATGTCTAGTCAAAATCAAATTGCAATTACAGGACTTCAAAGCAAAATAACTTGGCTCAGAGATATTGGTTCTAATCTCACATCAAAAGCAGCTGTATCGTTGTTGGCTTATGAAAAGAAAACAATTCTTTTCAACCAATATGAAGCATGAGAAAACAAGGATAATATTTCTTGAAAACTTCCGAGAAATAAATAGTGTCACACTGTGAAACAGACATAGCACTTCAGAATTTTTTTTAAATGTAAGTTGTCTGGAGACATTACACTTCACAAAATAAGAACAGGTGTAAAACCCAAAGGGAAACATTCATTTTCACTTTTAAGACTTACAGACAAGCATATTAATGAGAGAAATTATCAAAGCTAGGATCTGTCCGGGACACTTGGAATGGGGATTCAAGGAGAAAAACAGAAGTGAAAAAGGGTAAGATCCTAAAATTAACCCAACCAATCCCATTCTCTAGGCTTCAGAATACAACAGGACTTCTCATGGGAAACCTGCTATATGAAGATTCTCGATCAGCAGGTCTGAGGCAGGCTTTGGGAGGCTACATTCCTAACAAGTTTCCAGATGATGCTGATGCTGCTAGCTGTGGATCATACTTTGAGCAGCTAAGATATAGAACTTTTGACCTCTGAATCCCATCCATTCATCAATCCTTGCCAAAAGCCAGCAGCCTGGCCAGATAAAATGTGGCACAGTTTGAAGCCCTAAAGAGGGTAAGGGGTATTGTGATGTGTTAAAAGACCTCCCTTAGAGTCAACACAACAATATAAAGCAAAACAAATCAGAATTTCAGTGGCAAAGATCAGTTCATTAGGAGCATATCATTAGAGAGATTTAGATAAAAGGCAACTGAAGCTGGTGAAAAGTGTGCTGGGGCTTTCACCTGAAGCTTTTGATTTCCCTGTAAAGTTTGGTGAAGAGTCACAGGGGAGGGCAGAAAAACCAGCTGGTGGCCAAAGTCATTATCAGCTCTGACTTTCAGAGACTGAAAAAAATCAGTGTGAGTTTGCACAACAAACAACTGACTTGAAGACGGGTTCATCCTAGTTAGTAAAGATTTGAGAATGAAATGAGGAATTATAGTTATTGTAGAACTATAGCAGATGACTTAACATCCTGGTCCTTAACCTTCTATCATAACCTCCTCATCTTTAGAATGAATAAAATGATTACTTTCCCAAGGATTACTATGAGAATTAAAATGAGTTCTAGTAAAGTGGTCGGAACAGTTCCCAGCCCATAGTAAGTATTATATATATATATATGTTTGTTATTATTAGGCTTACATTACATTGGTTTGGGATATCCAGAAATCTAGTTGCAACACTAAAGGGTCATCAACTCTAAAAATGTATGTGGCCTCACTAAGAAAGTCATCCACTGAAAAAGTCAATTAATTTAAAACCAGTGACAATTACTCAGAAAGTAGGTACTGCTTTACAGGAACAGATATTGATGACAGGTTGGAGGGCGGAACCTCTTCATGTGTAATTCCTCACTTAATACAGAAATTTTAAAATGAAATTTCTATGTGAAAAGGAGATATCAGGCCTAGATGACTTTAATGAAAAAAGATGATGTTTTTCAACCTCTTATGGAGTCTATTGAAGGCTTCCCTGGTGGCTCAGATGGTAAAGAATCCACCTGCAATGCAGGAGACCAGGGTTCAGTCCCTGGGTTAGGGCGATCCCCTAGAGAAAGGAACAGCTACCCAATCCAGGATTCTTGCCTGGAGAATTCCATGGACAGAGGCACGTAGTGGGCTACAGTCCATGGTGTCGCAAAGAGCTGGACATGACTGAGAGACTAACACCTTCACACAGAATCTATTATTTCTACTCTAAGGACAATAAACAAAAAACACAGCAATTAAAAACAGAACTGCCTTATAACCCAGCAGGGCTTCCCTGGTGGCTCTGATGGTAAAGCGGCTGCCTGCAGTGCGGGAGACCCGGGTTCGATTCCTGGGTCGGGATCGGGAAGATTCCCCTGGAGAAGGAAATGGCAATCCACTCCAGCACTCTTGCCTGGAAAATCCCATGGACGGAGGAGCCTAGTAGGCTACACTCTATCAGAAAATGTTAACCCTTCCTAAACATCATTCATTGTATCCTAGAATGAATATGACTCTGGCAGCAGGAAAATAACTGGAAAATAATGATTCTCAAATATTTTCAATTCCCTGACCATTTCTACACCACAGCTCATCACACCGTGATCCCATTGCTTTGGTGTTTACAATTGTGCAGTTAAGTCAAGAGCATCTTGGATGAAACATCATAAGTCATTAGTTTACACCAGGAAGAGAAACTGAGAAACTGTAGGAGAAAGCCCCCTGTGTGTCCCGGGCCTTAAGTACCATCTCCAAGAACAGAAGGAGAGGATGTGATCAGGAGGTCAGCAGGGCACTTGGTTTTACTTGGACTTTCTCAGCAGGCCCGGGGCCCCCACAGATACATACTGCTCTCCTGATAATGAGCCTCCCAGCATCAATTTGCCTTCATTTCTGAGACAACAGGACAGTTCAAACCAGATCCGGTCTCTATCAGTTGGAACACAGTAAGTTTGAGGGTGGCAAGATTAGTAAACTTCAAAAGGTTAGGAGGGCTTGATAAGCCAAGGGCAGGATTGGGACTATTTATTTAAAAGCTTACAGTGCCTGAAATATTCCATCTCAGCCCCCTCATACCCCCACCTTCCTTCCTCTTGACCTTTCTGTACCTTCTCTCAGCTCTCAAAGCTTCTTGTTTTGGGTCAGCTGCATTTCCAACCGTAATAGCATTTCTTGCCTAGTAAAGTTTCCAAAGACACATCTCTCACCTCCTCTCCTTGGGGTCCCTTGAGAGTTTAAAAAAAAGGAGATCAACATTTACATTGGTAAAATACACTCAGCTGTGAGGCAAGTTTAATCTTTTTTACAACCGTCCCCTGCAGCTGTGCTGTCTGCTTCACCAACGCCCCCCCAACACCCCCCACCCGCACTGGCCCTCTGCCTTCCTGGAAATAGCTTTCCCCAAAGAGCCTTGGGACACACAGTCCGAGCCTCACTAAATATAGTTAAACGGAGATCTCAGGCGTGCTGTAACCAGATGGGATAACTTGAGTGGGGGTTCTGGATCCAGGAAATACAGCAAGGAGAGACAGAAGGGGACCTCATGGAGATGAAGCCACACTGAACCAGCCTGTGCCGAGAGAAGGCATACAGAGGAAGGTACCTGGGTTAGGGAGAAGTTGGGAGGCTCTTTGGTGGGGGACATGAGAAGGGGAAATGGTCTCTCCCAATAGTCCTCCCTGAAACAACCAGACTCAACTCCTACAGCCCTCCCCCCTCCTCCTTTTAACTGATTTTTCAAGAATATGTGGTAAATAGAGCATGAATCACCCCAAGGTTCCCGGGCAACAACTCAGATCCAACTGGGTCCCCCTTAACAAGAACAAAGAAGAAAACAAGAACAAGGGGAAAAAACGGTTTAAGAAAAAAAATTCATTAAAAACTCATCCTTAAAGTCACCCAGAGGTCTGCTTTAAATATGCTTTAGGAAAAAAGGAAACCTAGCATTGTAAAAACAAAGTATCTCTCACAAAACTTAGAGGCGGTCTTCATACCACCCAGAATACAATCCACACTATAACCATTCAAAACCCCACCTTCAGATTCTGTGCTGTGACCTACATTTTCCTGTGACAGAAAACAACAAAATTCTGTAAAGCAATTATCCTTCAATTAAAAAATAAATGAATTTTTAAAAAAATAGTGAGCTGAGGTTTATTGCCTAATTCTTAAAGAGTCACAAGATGAAATAATGATTTAGGGAAGTACATCAACACAGGTAAACAACAGAAAGATGGATAAAGAAGTGGTGGCAAGCATACAATGTAAATTACAATGGTTGAAATATTATGGATGATACGTTTCGGCATGGATAAATCCCCAAAACATAATATTGAACAAAATGAGCAGAGTATGGGAATCATAAAGTCTAATGTTACTTATAGAAATTTTAAAACATGCAAAATTTAACTACATAGTCATCCCTCTGTATCCCGGGGTTCCACACCCATGGATTCAAACCACACAGATCAAAAAAAAATTTTTTTTTAATTTCAGAATGTTCCAAAACAAAACTTGATTTTGTTTCAAACTGACAACTCTTCATATAGCATTTACATTGTATTTATAACTATTTACATATTATTTACATTGTATTAGGCATTATAAGTAATCTGCTGCTGTTGTTGCTGCTGCTAAATTGCTTCAGTCATGTCTGACTCTGTGCGACCCCATAGATGGCAGCCCACCAGGCTCCCCTGTCCCTGGGATTCTCCAGGCAAGAGTACTGGCGTGGTATGCCATTGCCTTCTCCATATAAGTAATCTAGAAATGACTTAAAGTACATGGGAGGATTGACATAGGCTATATGCAAATACAGCTGTGCAGTACCATTTCATATGAGACTTGAACATCCTCGGATTTTGGTATATGGGGGGTACAGTTCTTACAGCCAATCCCTCACAGATACCAAGGGACAACTATATACTATTTATGGATAAATACATATGTATATGGACACATATGTGTGAGAGTTGGACTGTGAAGAAGGCTGAGCGCCGAAGAACTGATGCTTTCGAACTGTGGTGTTGGAGAAGACTCTTGAGAGTCCCTTGGACTGCAAGGAGGTCCAACCAGTCCATTCTGAAGGAGATCAGCCCTGGGATTTCTTTGGAAGGAATGATGCTAAAGCTGAAACTCCAGTACTTTGGCCACTTCATGCGAAGTGTTGACTCATTGGAAAAGACTCTGATGCTGGGAGGGACTGGGGGCAGGAGGAGAAGGGGGTGACCAAGGATGAGATGGCTGGATGGCATCATGGACTCAATGGACGCTAGTGTGAGTGAACTCTGGGAGATGGTGATGGACAGGGAGGTCTGGTGTGCTGCGATTCATGGGGTCGCAAAGAGTCGGACACAATTGAGCGGCTGACCTGAACTGAACTGAATATATGCAAAAGAGAAATGATAAATGCCAAATTCAGAATAGTGGTTTCCTCCTGGGAAAAAGGAAAGGAAAAGTAAGGTAAGGAATGTTCCAAGTGCTTCTACTACTTTGGTTTTTCTTTTAAAAGTGATGTGAAACAGATATGGCAAAACAATAAAAGATTTGAGAAGCTGCAATGAGTTAATGCTGTTTGTTCACTACTGCTTTTAATGCTTTACTGCATTCTTGAAATATTTCATTGTAAAAATGTTAAGAATTTCAGACAAGAGTCTTCATATGAAAGTCAGTATACAACTTTGGGCACCCACTGAATTCACTCACTCTTCCGTGAGTATCAGGGAGGAACTCGGGCAGGGCCCCTGGGGTCCACGGGACACCAGCTCCATCCTAGTGCAGTCCTAACCGGCCTTTGGTAAGGAGTATACGGACCAGAGGGCTCCCTTTTTAAAGCTCTTATTAACTCTTTTCACCCAGAGGATTCACAAAAAAGCAACCATTAGATATCTAAAAGCTTCCATCAGGAGCTGTTAGTAGGAAATGAAATTCAACAAGCCTTCTTGAGACTAAACATGGATACTCGCAAACTTGGTCTTTAACTGTCAGTTCCACTACTGGGAGAAATGACATCTGGCCGTCACCCTAGCTCTGATGCTAGTGTCATCTTGGGCAAAACCATTTACTTCTCCAGGCCTCATCTGCACCTAGAAGACCTCAAAGGTCTGAGCATTAAGGGTCTATGGATCTGAGAATTAAGACTGGGCAGGTGTAGATAAGCAACAAACACCTCCCAACTGTAATTCACTTTAGGGGTGCTGGTGGGTCTCTACTCAGCCCATCTCTGAACACATATCCTGTCCCCCTTATAAGTTTCTGTAGCTCAAATGCCCATCACCAGACACTCTTTCAGATTAAATGCCACATTATAATGAAAACGACACCTGGAACCATAATCCACCTTGGTAGTGGTTTAGTCAGTAAATCATGTCCAACTTTTGTGACCCCCAAGGACTGTAGCCTGCCAGGCTCCTCTGTCCTTGGGAATTCCCAGGCAAGAATACTGGAGTGGGTTGCCATTTCCTTTTCCATCTTCTGAACCCATGGATGGAACCCAGTTCTCCTCCATGCAGGCAGATTCTTTACCCACTGACCCACGAGGGAATCACCCCTTAGCCTCAGCAATATACATTATCTCTTTTTTTAAATTTATACTTTTTTAAAAAATCTTTATTTATTTTTATTTTTTTACTTTACAATACTGTATTGATTTTGCCATTATCTCTTAATTCCCACACTACTTGTAACATAGATAAGAAAACTAAATTAAAGCGATTAACTTAAGATAGTTCAGTTCAGTTGTTCAGTCGTATCCAACTCTTTGTGACCCCGTGGACTGAAGCATGCCAGGCTTCCCTATCCATCACCAACTCCCTGAGCTTGCTCAAACTCATGTCCTTCAAGTCAGTGATGCCATCGCATCCTCTGTCATCCCCTTCTCCTCCTGCCTTCAATCTTTCCCAGCACCAGGGTTCTTAGGGCAAAATTCAAGCTTCAGGGCCAAATCTTCAAAATTCCAAGTTTAAATCCTTTCCATAACAAAGCAATTTCCTCAGATTAGCCTTAACAGAAGGAATAGAATCCTAAAAGAAAGCAGGAGTAAGAAGGCAAGGAGGAAAGTTAAGGGAGAAATGGTCTTTGAGTGAGGTCTGCAGCAAGGGAAAGATGAAAAGAGTAAAATGGACAGAAAAATCCTGTCTTAGTCATTTTGTATAAGGATAGTTGTATAATCTGAGAAATCTGTATGCAGGTCAAGAAGCAACAGTTAAAACTGGACATGGAACAATGCACTGGTTCCAAATTGGGAAAGGAGTATGTCAAGTCTGTATATTGTCACCCTGCTTATTAACTTACATGGAGATTACATCATGAGAAATGTTGGGCTGGAGGAAACACAAGCTGGAATCAAGAATGCAGGGAGAAATATCAGATATGCAGATGATACCACCCTTAGGCAGAAACCAAAGAGGCCTCTTGATGAAAGTGAAAGAGGAGAGTGAAAAGGCTGGCTTAAAACTCAACATTCAGAAAATGAAGATCATGGCATCCAGTCCCACCACTTCGTGGCAAATAGATGGGGAAGAGTGACAGACTTTATTTTCTTGGGCTCCAAAATCACTGCAGATGCAGTGATGCAGCCATGAAATTAAAAGATGCTTGCTCCTTGGAAGAAAAGCTATGACCAACCTAGACAGCATATTAAAAAGCAGAGACATTACTCGGCAAACAAAGGTCCGTCTACTTAAAGCTATAGTTTTTCCAGTAGTCGTGTACGGATGTGAGAGTTGGACTATAAAGAAAGCTGAGCACCAAAGAATTGATGCTTTTGAACCATGGTGTTGGAGGAGACTCTTGAGAGTCCCTTGGACTGCAAGGAGATCAAACCAGTCAATTCTAAAGGAAGTCAGCCCTGAATATTCATTGGAAGGACTGATGCTGAAGCTGAAACTCCAATACTTTGGCCACCTGATGCAAAGAACTGACTCACTGGAAAAGACCCTGATGCTGGGAAAGATTAAAAGTGGGAGGAGAAGGGGACAACAGAGGATGAGATGGTTGGATGGCATCACTGACTTGATGGACATGGGACTGAGCAAGCTTGGGGAGTTGGTGATGGGCAGGGAATCTTGGCGTGCTACAGTCCATGGGGTCACAAAGATCAAACACAACTGAGCAATGGAACTGACTGATAAGGACATTTCCCTTCAGAGCCTGAAGGGTTGTGGGTTGTAGTATTGCCAAGATTGACTGGGGCTGAAAACAAGCTACCGAGCTGTACAAGACTATTATTACATACAAACTGTCTTCCTCTCCAAATATTCCTACCAAACGCAAGCTGGAATGTAGCTGGGCAGTGCAGGAGAGATGATTTGTGTCAATTGACGTGTGTGGTCCTTGGCACCATATGTGACCACTGAATGACAGCAGTGATGGAAATGATGATGACAAAGATGGTGAGGACCAAATCAAGAAATTATCTAAGGTTACTCCATAACATCACATAGAAAATGGTTCATGCAACCTAACAGGTACACTACTGTGTTTTCATTATTCATGCTGTTTTCAACAATTAAAACTACTTTAACATGATCCAGTTTCCTTCTCTGTCTAAAGTGCTAGGTTCAAAAGGGTCTTCTCAGCAAATGTACTCCTCCCTGTTTCTTTTTTCTAAAGGGAACTCAAAATGAATCTGTAAGAGAAACATCAGGAAGTAAGCAGAGGGGCCTTCTCTAAGTATCATCCCACAAGTTTATCAACCTTTTTTGTAAGCAGAATGGAAGAGAAGGAACAGAATTAACAGTTCCTTCCACATAAGCAAATTAAATGAACACTTCAAAGAGTAAAACGGAATTATTGTATCCCTTCTCTTGTTACAAATGTCCTATTACAAGGCAAACGTTTTCTTTCCCCTCCTTGGGGAAACCTCCCTCCTGGGTTCCCTCTTCCTTTTCAACTCCTCACAAACGGAGTTGTCTTGTATAAGATTCCTTACAAAATATTTCAAATAACAAGTTGTTTCCTCAGTTATTTTATTTTGAACTATAAAGTACTGGGGATGGAATGGGGAAGGCACCAAATCTTTAAAACCATCATAGTCTATGCTTGTTCAGATACTTACATATGTTGGTATGGAGTAAGTTTTTTTTTTTAAAGCAATTTAAAATAAATTTAGTAATTTATCCCCATAGGTTAAGATTTATATTTCCAACTATTGAATGCAGTTAAAAATAAACAAGTAAGCCTTTAAAAATAATTTTTAAAATCAACAGTTTCATTTTGGAGATCACAAATATATAACATACATGACAGTGAAAACCCAGCTACCTAATATTAGCCAAATATATAAGTACATCTGGTTTGGCACAGTGGTTCCTGTGATCACATTAAACAGGGATTCAAATGTGCTATTTTTCAAACAACTCAGAAGTGAGAATGATGAGCCCTAGAAATCTGTGTTAAGTCATTCAAAAATGTCATGGAAAAAAACATGCATATAAAGAGTTTAAACAAAATTGTTTCTGGACACTGGGAGTGGAAAAACTACTATTTGCATATTAATTTATTCATTTAGACATGTGTGCATGCTAAGTCACTACAGTCATGTCCAACTTTTTGCAATCCTATGAACCGTAGCTCACCAGGCTCTTCTTTCCATGGGATTCCCCAGACAAGAATACTGAAGTGGGTTGTCATTCCCTTCTCCAGGGAATCTTCCCAACACAGGGATTGAACCCACATCTCTGGCAGCTCCTGCATCGCAGGCAAATTCTTCACAGCTGAGCCACTGGGGGAGTCCTATTATTTTAGGCATGTTATTTTAAATAGAGATGAGCACCAGTGTCCCTGGTGGCTCAGAGGTTAAAGTGTCTGCCTCCAATGCAGGAGACCCGGGTTCAATCCCTGGGTTGGGAAGATCCCCTGGAAAAGGAAATGGCAATCCACTCTAGTATTCTTGCCTGGAGAATCCCATGGACGGAGAAGCCTAGTAGGTTACAGTCCACAGGGTTGCAAAGAGTCAGACATAACTGAGTGACTTCACCTTCACCACCACCAGTGTTAACAAATTTTTATTTAATTTGACTAGTTCATCCATATTTACAAAAATATATAATTTTCATATTGGCAAAAGACTCTTACTTTGCTCTTAATTGGCTTTTACTCAATGCGTGTGTATTAAATACAATAGGATTTCACTTCAAAAGCAAAGACAAGTAAATCATTTATAGCTTTTTTAGGGGGGTGGGGAGAAGTCAGAGGCATACAGAGTAGCTTGGAGGAGGAGACTTAAATAGCCCATCTGCTGGAGCATCCATGTGAGTTCAGCACAGTGTCTGGGCTCTCAAGGCATCATGCTTCCAGCATTGCTCCCAAAGGAACACATTATACAATAAGATCTTGTTCCACCAATCTTGAAAGTGGCTGTCTCTGCATTAAATCACCTTTTTCCCAAATCAGGCAATGGGGCTTGTGGAGACCAATGGGGCCTGTAGAGAAGATTTTGTTGTGTTTTGTTTCTGACATCTCTGAAAGTTTAAAGAGGGTGCACCTCATAATCATCATAAGCTAGGAGGAAAGAACTATTTTCCCCAAAGTCTGACTCAATATGTCACAGTAAAGACTCCATTCTACACAAAATCATAGAGTTGGAGCAAGAAGAAACCCTGATTGGCTAGGAAACACGTCTTCCTCAAGGTAAAAAAATATTCCTTTACACATTTTGCTTGTGTTGGCAATAAGAGACATTTCTTTTAGGTCCCCTGAAAAGCTTATCAGACATTTTCCCCCAAGCTAAGTAGAAAAGCTCCTATTTCTATTGATGTTAAAATAAAATTGTTTAAAGCTCTTAATACTTGGTGGATCTTTTCAAGTGAATCCTTAGCTTTGATTTACAGAGAGGGTAGATTCTCTTTCACACTTTGTTGGCATCACCATCTCCACAGGAGAAATTTGTAGCTCCCCCCAACTCACATGTCATGTGATCGCCATTAGAGGTCACCACAATTGAAAATCCATTTCCAGGAACTAAGATAGCTACTAAATCATGAGGAGAAAAAAGCTATCAGGGCTGAGAATGTCACCATGAAAAAACTGGGTCCCCTATAATCAAGTGGATAGTGTGTTATCCTTAAGCTCAAATGTTTTTCCTTTAAGTTCTATTATTTTTTAAAACCACTAATATATTAACAGATCCCAAATAACATTCTACATGAGATTCTAAAACATAAAAGAATTTCTGATTTCACTATTAAGTCAATAATATGTGTGTGTGTGTGTGTGTGTGATTCTATCAGCTTGAGACTTTCCATGTGGTCAGAACTTTTCAGTCCTTTCAACACATAACAGGGCAGCAAAAAGAAGGCAGACTAGTGAACCATTAATGCAAAACTCCTGAAGACTGGGAAAGGAAACAAAGGATGAATGGCCCCATACATAACCCAGAATCCATCCCTCTGGGGTGATATTCAAAGTTGAGTAAACATTGTTGATAACATTCTAAGTACTTTGTGCAACATTCGGAGCAATAATGCAAATGGAAACCCAGGAATACTGATTTTTCAATTAAACAGAAGCTAGTTGCAGAAAGCAACGGCAACCCACTCCAGTACTCTTGCCTGGCAAATCCCATGGATGGAGGAGCCTAATAGGCTGCAGTCCATGGGGTCGCTAGGAGTCGGACACGACTGAGTGACTTCACTTTGACTTTTCACTTTCATGCATTGGAGAAGGAAATAGCAACCCACTCCAGTGTTCCTCCCTGGAGAATCCCAGGGACGGGGGAGCCTGGTAGGCTGCCGTCTATGGGGTCGCACTGAGTTGGACACGACTGAAGCGACTTAGCAGCAGCAGTTAAGATGAGATGTAGTAAAGTTGAAGAAGACATACTGAGACTTCTCAAGGGCACTGAGTGCTGGGAAAGTGAGTCAAAAGGGATGCCTAGAAAAGAACAGGTTGAGGAAGAATGGATGGGTGAAATTAATTCAATCAGTGAAAGAGATTAAAGTTTGGGGAAAGAATGGTGTATCTAAAGAATGATCCCCAATGGTTTGGAATTCCAGAATGCCAGGCATTAAGCAATTAATTTGCCACTGGAAATCCAAGAAATGTATTTTCCTCAAGGACTAGTGAATCCATACCATGAATTAAGTCATGAAGACAGGGGGAGGAGAGTTAGGTCCCAAAGCTCCATCACTATGAGACATCTCCATGTGACATCATGGGGCTTTGGTTCTGGCCCTGGGAATCCCCACACTACCAAAAAGTGGATTTTTCATTGTGAATGTCTGGCTGGTGAATAATGTGCTAATGAGGCACTAGCTTTGTTCCAATTCATCAGGAATAGAAATAGCAAAGATATAGAAAATTGACCAATGAGATTCTAATTTAGGCTCTAAGGAAAGTGTGATCCAAAATTTTCTCTGGCAAGAGATTCTCATTCTTCCCTTCTGGGCTGGTCAAATCTCAAAAACTGCAGTGTTGCCTTGATTTAGATGAAAGAAATAAAAATGCTTCTTCCACCATGCTCTGTGTACCATGAGGTCAGTTCCAGCTCATCTCTGAAAACTGTAATACTAATTCCTATTAAGCACTAAAAAGCTCTGCTTTGTTTTCTGTTTCTTATTTTTCATTTTCAGAGTCAAACAATTTTTTTTTCATTGCTTGACAGAGGAAGGGGGAAATGGTGCTCCCAAGTTAAAAGAAAAAAAATTTTTAAGTCATTTTTTTTCTAATTACTTCATGTGTTAATCATCATTTCTTAATATTTTACAGTTTCTTCATAGTTTAACTTTGGCCTGAAATCATCATCTCAGCTCACATCTATGGATGGAAAGGAAAAATTAAATGCATGGGCTTAGCAGTCAGGTAAATCTCTGTTCAAATCTACATTCTGCCAGTTATTAGCTATGTGACCTATGGCAAGTTAATTAACCTCTCCAAAAGTAATAGTATCTACTTCAAATAGTGGTTATGATTAAAATGAGGGGGAAAATGCAAAGCACTTAGCACAGTGCCCAGCACACAGTAAACATTCGATAAATGATATTTTAAAACATTCTTTCAATACAGTATACTGACACATATATATGGAATTTAGAAGACAGTAATGATGACCCCGAAAGTGAGACAATATGAGAGACACAGAGGTATAGAACGGACTTTTGGCTTCAGAGGGAGAGGGAGAGGGTGGGAAGATCTGGGAGAATGACAACGAAACATGTATACAATCATATGGGAGATGAAGCACCAGTCTATGTTCAATACAGAATACAGGGCGCTTGGGGCTGGTGTATGGGATGAACTGGGGGGATGGGCAGGGAAGGGAGGTGGGAGGGGGCTTTAACATGGGGAGATCGTCTACACCTGTGGCTGATTCATGTCAATGTATGGCAGAACCAATACAGTACTGTGAAATGGAAAAAATAAATAAATAAATAAATAAATAAATAAATAATAAAAAGAATAAAACATTCTTCCCATGTTTTCATAGTCACCAGAGTAACAACAGTTTTAAAGCTTGACTCTACCAAGTATTAAGAAGGATGTATAGCAGTAGGACCCCTCACACCTGACCACAGGGAATGTGTGGCAGATTAAAGTTGGAGGCCCCAAATTATTACTGTCTAGTATACTCACCCCCGAAGATAGAGAATATGTGTTTCTCTCCCTTTGATTCTGGGCAGGCTCTGTGACTACTCTGAGCATGTGGCAGAAATGATATAAGAGACTGGCAGTTACCACTTCCAAATTTTTGGAACATTTGTTCTTGGAACCCTGAGCTACCAATTAAGAATTCAGACTGTCTGAGGCCACTATTCTGTGAGAATCCAACCCATGTGGAAAAGCCCTGGAGGCTGAGATACTATGTGAAGAAGGAGACCAAAGAACACCATGCTGTAGACACATGAAAAAAGAAGCCATCCTGAGATGGATCCTCCAGCCCCAGGAAACGCAGTTTACACCACGTGGACTAGAGACAAGTCACTCAGCCATGCTCTTCCCAAATTCTTGCCATACAAAATCATGAGCAAACGAATACTGTTGTTTTAAGCACGGGGACAGTTCATTATGCGATGTTCAGTAACTGCAACAGAAGGATATTTATGCAGTCACCTCGGAAAGTCATTTGGTATAACTTGGTAAAGTTAAAGAAACATGCCAGTGATGCAGTGAGTCCACAGCTACAGAACCTCTTGCACATATGCTCCATGAAACTGGAATAGGAATGCTGATAGCAAGTGTTCATAATAGGAAAAAAATGGAAACTCAAATGTCCATCAAGAATAGAAGAGATAAATATGCAGAGGATATGCACACACAAAGATGTCCAGAAGTAAAAATTAATGAACTTTAGCTTCATACACACACCTAGAAGACTCTCAAATCTTAACTGAAAAAAAGATAATACTGAAAGAATAAACCATGTGATGGAAGAAAATAGAGAAATTATTATTCCACTTATATAGAGTGGAATAAAATATTATTATATACAGTGGAATAAAATATTATTCCACTTATACAGAGGTCAACAAAAAATGAAATAATATCCCTGTACACATATATATTAATATATATGTATATATGTGTTGCTGCTAAGTCGCTTCAGTCGTGTGCGCCTCTGTGCAACCCCAGAGGCAGCAGCCCACCAGGCTCCCCCATCCCTGGGATTCTCCAGGCAAGAATACACCCTGTCTCTTATACACATCTCAAGAATACTGAAGTGGGTTGTCATTCCCTTCTCCAGGGAATCTTCCCAACACAGGGATTGAACCCACATCTCTGGCAGCTCCTGCATCGCAGGCAAATTCTTCACAGCTGAGCCACTGGGGGAGTCCTATTATTTTAGGCATGTTATTTTAAATAGAGATGAGCACCAGTGTCCCTGGTGGCTCAGAGGTTAAAGTGTCTGCCTCCAATGCAGGAGACCCGGGTTCAATCCCT
>SJYC01058989.1:0-42378 GCA_006408675.1 Madoqua kirkii
CTTTAAAAATGAAAGCCACTCTTAGCTCACAGGCTCTATCATAAGAGGCCTCTATCAAAATTTAGTCCAGAAGTAGTTTGCTAATCCCTGCTTTAAACTATTTATATGCATTATACTATCTTTTGTGTGCATGATATATTTCTCCTCCACCTATCTCCTCCAAAGAAAATTAAAGAATTAAACAGGAAGATCATGTAATGGCCACAGATAATTTATCTGTTATCTCTTTACAGAGAAAATACACATATCCTTCCTAACCTAAACCAAAACCCTACCCATTAAGCCTCCAGTCTATTGAGAGCTCCTTTGTACCATTTCAACTTAAAGAAGCTGCACTTCTTTCCAAAATGGGGAAAAGGTAATGAAGTGAACCACTACTCTTGTCTACACTAGACTCTGAGCAGATTCTTAATGACAAAGTCCAAACAGTCACAGTAGTTCAGACTGTTGCTTGGGCAGGAGGGTAGGAAGATCATAGATAAAATTCCCATTTGGCCAAATTATGATCCTCGATTGCCATCATCCAAGGAGTGTCTGCTCTTAATTCAAAGCTAACATTTCCTGGACCTCACCACATGCCAGACACCAATCTCACACACTATGCATACTTTCATTTTATTCCTCACAACAATCTCATGTGGTAGATGCCACTATGAACCTCATTTTACCATAATGGAAACTGAGGCACTAAGAGACTGTCACTTGCTCAAGGTCACACAGGTAGAAAGTGATGGAGCTGGAATCCACATCCAGGAGGCTGCATCCTGATCCGACACTCAGACACAAGACTACTCTAATTGCTAAATACATTTGTCTCTTTATGGTAAACGAAGTGGTATTTTTATCCTCACTCTACAGATAAAGAATGTGTGCTTGCACTTGGCCTTGACCCAAGAAATTTGGCTGGAGGCTGGGACTGAAAATAATGCTGCTCGTGTTGGTGAGACCATGTTTTGGCTTATTTAAGGGACATTTCACAAGTCTCAGCCTGTCAGTAACGAGCAAAGAACTGCTTAAAAAAAAAAAAAAAAAAAAAAACAGGTAAAAACGTGAGGTCCGATTTGTGACAAGCAGCAATTCTTCATCAAGGCCATAAGAAAAGTAATTTTGCTCCATCTCCAAGAGCCCAAACTTGCTGTTTAAGGGAAGTGAGCAGGGCATGGAGGTTATTGCTGAGATACAGAGGAAAGCTTGGGAGGTATGAAATGGAAAAATAATCAGTCTTAATTCAAGCAGAACCAGAATGTGGAATGGTCATTACCACATATTCAACTAGCATTTTTAAGCACCCAAACTGTGTGCCAAAACCCAGGGCAGTGGCTGGGATACAATGACAAACATGCCCCAGTCCCCCTGCAAGGGTCTGGAATCTCTCTCCTTGGGTCCTCAGTGGAATGTGGTTTTAGAGGAGTGCCAGTGTACAGAGGCAGGAGGATGGAGGAGGTATGACCTCTACTGGCCTCCCCCTGGAGCCAAGGCAGAAGGTAGATTCACACCCAGCTCTAATGAACTTTCCCTGCGGGATTTCTTGTTGGCTAGAGTTCACAACTGCCTTTTCTCCTGAGGCCTGGAGTGGAAATAAGGTTGCTGTAGGAAGGAAGATGATTGTCCAAAAGAGAAAACACAAAACAACAGACCTTCAGAGGTGCTGTTTTGGGCCTGAGTGATTCAGAAATTTTCCTTTGGTACTTGAAGCTCAGATTACATCTGCTCTAAATCATGATTCCTTTCCTCCATCTACACCCAGCCTGGGCCAACCCTTCAAATTATGATGATTCAGAAAGAGGGCTGAGTTTGTTTTTATTTTTGCTATATGGATTTTGTGGAGAAAGTAAGAAGAAAAAGTCATGCAAAAGGCCATCCCCAGAGAGATTACCAAAAAATTTTGTTCAAGACTCCCTTCTCCCACCAAGTTTTCCTATGCTGGAGAAATTTATTTCTGTACTGGAGAAATCTAGGGACCATGAGGCTCAGAGAAGGCCCTGATGAAAGGACCAACGTACAAACAGCAGGTACAGCAGTTATTGGGTAGAAATGTTCCAGGGAAGAGGTGTCACAAAAGCCACTGAAGCTGCTGGCATGTAGGTGCTGATGTATTTACACTATGATGCTAATTTCAAGGCCAGCCACTGGCTCCTCCTCTCCCCAGTGGCTCTGCACAGTGAAGAGACTAAATATCACTCAATTTGGCACATCTAAAGGAGGCGTCCAAAGTGTGAAGAAATCTCTCCTTTTTCCTAGTGGCAGCAAATATTATCCCCCAAGTGAGTAATCCAAACTGGCCAGAAACCTTCTCTAAAGACTGCTCCTATTTTAACACAGAGTTCCATTTCAAAACAAGGCCCCTGGTGCAGAATCCCACCCAGGCCTGTCCATCCATTTGGGCTTAGAACCCTCTTTCAAGCAGTCAGTACGATTGTCTGCTTAGGGAAAGACATTACAGTATCAGTGGCTATGACACCTCAATCAAGTTTATATGCAGTTTACATGCAAAGGTTAGGCCATACCTAGATCTATTAAACCAGAGTTTCCAAGAGTGAGGACCAAGAATGTGTATATATCAAAGCCCCGAGGTTGAGAACAACAACTGAGGACCAATTCAAGAACATTTGTGATACGTTCTTATACTCATTGGAGCCCGTGTCTCAAGGGTGTAACAGCTCAAAGGATCTGAAACTAATTCGCATTCAGGGTTGAATGAGTAAAACACATTCTCATAACATATCACATTCACATTAAGCACATAGGTTCCTGCATTTTAAGTGGACTCTGTGCTAAAGAAATGGCAACCCACTCCAGTATTCTTGCCTGCAGAATTACATGGTCAGAGGAGGCTGGTGGGCTATGGTCCACAGGGTCGCAAAGAGTCAGACACAACTGAAGACATAAGCATGCCCTAAAGAAATGACTTTTGAAGAGCAGCAACTCCAGTCCAGTTACAGAGTTCTGATAAGAACATAGATGGAGCACATAAACATCCAAGATATAGCTCAATTATATCAGTTTCAAATATCTCATTCCATAATCTCCCAACTTCAGTTCAGTCCCTCAGTCATGTCCGACTCTTTGCGACCCCATGAATCGCAGCACGCCAGGCCTCCCTGTTTATTACCATCTCTCAGAGTTCACTCAGACTCACGTCCATCGAGTCAGTGATGCCATGCAACCATCTCATCCTCGGTCGTCCCCTTCTCCTCCTGCCCCCAATCCCTCCCAGCATCAAAGTCTTTTCCAATGAGTCAACTCTTCACATGAGGTGGCCAAAGTACTGGAGTTTCAGCTTTAGCATCATTCCTTTCAAAGAAATCCCAGAGTTGATCTCCTTCAGAATGGACTGGTTGGATCTCCGCAGTGCAAGGACTCTCAAGAGTCTTCTCCAACACCACAGTTCAAAAGCATCAATTCTTTGGCGCTCAGCCTTCTTCACAGTCCAACTCTCACATCCATACATGACTGCTGGAAAAACCATAGCCTTGACTAGACGGACCTTAGTCAGCAAAGTAATGTCTCTGCTTCTGAATATACTATCTAGGTTAGTCATAACTTTTCTTCCAAGGAGTAAGCATCTTCTAATTTCATGGCTGCAGTCACCATCTGCAGTGATTTTGGAGCCCAAAAAAATAAAGTCTGACACTGTTTCCACTGTTTCCCCATCTATTTCCCATGAAGTGATGGGACCAGATGCCATGATCTTCGTTTTCTGAATGTGGAGCTTTAAACCAACTTTTTCACTCTCCTCTTTCACTTTCATCAAGAGGCTTTTTAGTTCCTCTTCACTTTCTGCCATAAGGGTGGTGTCATCTGCATATCTGAGGTTATTGATATTTCTCCCGGCAATCTTGATTTCAGCTTGTGTTTCTTCCAGTCCAGCGTTTCTCATGATGTACTCTTTATATAAGTTAAATAAGCAGGGTGACAATATACAGCCTTGACGTACTCCTTTCCCTATTTGGAACCAGTCTGTTGTTCCATGTCCAGTTCTAACTGTTGCTTCCTGACCTGCATACAGATTTCTCAAGAGGCAGGTTAGGTGGTCTGGTATTCCATCTCTTTCAGAATTTTCCACAGTTTATTAAAGCATCCATAAATTAAAAGCCACAGGTCCCAGCATGGGATATAGAAAGTATCTTTCCTATGCCCATAAAGTACCCTCTGTTTACTAAAGTTTCATCAGTACTTTTTACTATGATCAAGACCATAGCAAAACAACAAAGTGAAACCAAAAACAGTGGAATTTTGAAATGACTTTTTTTCCCCCAAATGAGGAATCCATCATGAATCAGGTACTGAAATTTGAAAACTAATACAGATTAACTCTTCCAGATGACCCTATGAAACAGGCTAAAATTTTCAAATTAACAGAAACTGTAGCTGGGGGGATGAAGAAGGAGCAAGAAATATTTGGGAGCACTAACAAAAGCAAAGTTGCATCTGAGCCAGAAAGACTGAAGGGGCAGACAGACAGAGGGGTTGAGGGGAATGGGGACACCTGGGGAAGACCTTCCTAGAGTTCCTATACATTCTCCACTGCCAAGGTCATGGGCAGAGTCACAAGATACAGGTGCTCATCCCTCCAATTTGTAGTTTGAGCTTTGCTAAAACCTGCCGTGTGGGCAAAGCTACCGAGCTCTGGACAGCTGGGCACTTGCAAGAGGGGCCCACTGACTAGCAGTTCACTCAGAAACCACCCAGGCTGGCTCAGTGGTAAAGAATATACCAACAATGCAGGAGATCCAGGTTTGATGCCTGGGTTGGGAAGATCCCTTGGAGAAGAAAATGGCAACCCACTCTAATATTCATGGCCTGGGAAATCCCATGGCCAGAGGAGTCTGGCAGGCTCCACAGGGTCACATGCTAAGTTGCTTCAGTCGTGTCCGGCCCTGTGTGACCCCATAGATGGCAGCCCACCAGGCTCCCCCATGCCTGGGATTCTCCAGCCAAGAACACTGGAGTGGGTTGCCATTTCCTTTTCCAATGTGTGAAAGTGAAGTCATTCAGTTGTGTCCAATTCTTAGCAACCCCATGGACTGCAGCCCACCAGGCTCCTCCATCCATGGGATTTTCCAGGCAAGAGTACTGGAGTGGGGTGCCATTGCCTTCTCCACAGGGCCACATAAGAGTCCACAAAAGAGTCCACAGGGTCACAAAAGAGTCAGACACAACTTAGTGACTAAAACAACAGAATGGAAGGGCCAAAAAATGGAGATGTGATGCATTACAGCCTCATCAGAAGACTTCCACATAAATCACTGCATCTAATAAGGAAAAATTAAAATTTTCCCATCCCCTTGCATAGGAAGGTGGGGAAAGTCCTGCATAACCTGGAAAGAGGCCAAAGTGACTGGAAGGCTTGAGAGGCCTGGGAAGAAAGAACAGGAGAAGATGAGATAAAATAAACAAGAGGGAAAGAAAGATAGAGACCAACGTTAGTATAAGTAAGACAGTCATTTAACATATATTGATGGAACACTTCCTTCCTTTCTTAAATTTCAAATCCCTCATTCAAAGCCATCCAACTGCTGAGCTACCCCCAGCATGGTCTTCACACACTCTCAAACACAACTCGTATTTTCACCAGAGCTTTCCATTAACATACCCCATTTCCTATTCATGATTATCCCCATTTCCACGATTTTGCTCCTTTTGCCTGAAATGCTTTCTTCTTTTCCTTTCACCAATTCAAATCCTAAACATTCTCCAAAATCCAGCTGAAGCTGCCCTCTTTGTGACATCTCACTGGGTGTATATTGCATTCCACACAAACACTTATCTTTTTTGTGTTGAACTGTTCTGCTTCTGACTGGAATGACAAAGAACCCAGAGAGGCTGATTAATTAGGTGGAGATTGGATTTAAAATTAGAATGAGGAATTCATTTTCCTATAAAAATAATTATATATGATTTACTAGAATATGTTTTACTATATTAATAGTCAATTGAGATTCTAATTGCTACTGTAACACTATATGGGAAATGTATTTTTAATTCCCAACAACCAGTTTACAAATAATCTTTTCAAACAAAACACGTTTGTAAAGTGGATATTGCTTGCGTGAGGCAAAACTGAAAAGAATGATTAAGAATTAGGAACTGAGTAACAACTGCTTGGAGGAAGAAAATTGCAGGCCAGGTTTTGTTTCTTTTTTAATTTGCAATTAAACTACAAAGTTCCTTGACCTCCCTGGCTCTTATAAGTAGTCAATCACAGTTGGCTGTAAGAATTTCTATGTCCTCTTCTACACTTGACTCTTCAACACTTTAAGATCCCATTAAATTTTTGTTGATTAAGTCAGTACCAGGAGGTTATTCTGTTAAACAGTAACATTTAATAGAAAAACAGTAACTAGTAACATAGGTAAAAGCCTCCTTCGTAAATCGTATGATGACCTTTCCTCAGAAGACGCAGAGTGGGGCCCCTTCTTTCAGTTTTCTGAGCTCCCCTCGGGACTCTTGGGGTTTGTGGACCGTGTTCAGCAAATATCCTGAAACTGCCCGGCCACTGCTGGCCAAACCTGCTCTCTATCAGCAACACTTCACTCCTGCCTTTTAGGGTTGCCTGTAACTGAGCCTCGACCTTGCCAGGAACACTCCTTGATTCATGGCATTTGGCTGGAAGTAGGAATAAAACCCAAATGAGTGTGGGCGATACTCTGAACTTGGAATAAACTATTCAGAACAGTTACATGTTTACCCAGGTCCTCATTAAAATACCACACCCCTTAATATATTCAGCTTACAAGAAGCCAATTTTTTCCGCAAAGCATAACATGTGCTGTAACATGAGAGGTGTTACTTCCTATTGTTTAGAAGGAACAATTAGACCCATAATTTAATGGACTTGTTTCTGGAACGAGATAAAGTATTCCTGACTTGAATTAAGAAATATAATGAAGTAGCTCATTTGTAGTTTGAGTAAAAGCTTGGGATCGTGGTGAGCCCCTGCTGTCAGTGGTAAAGCACTTACGCGTAGCCTTTGGTAACTTGAAGGATTCTTCTCCATCAGTTGGTTCCAGGGCCCTGTTCCTACTAACAACAGCAAACCTTTCCAAGCAAACTCTGCAAGCCGGGCTTGCATTTAAGGTTAAAATACTAGCTTCTCCCCTACCCAGATATATCACTTTGGGCAAGGTACTTAACTTTGCTAAGCCTTCATTTCCTCATCTGTAAACTGGCCACAATAATAATAATTTCCTTATAAGGCTTCTGTAAGAGTTTAACTACATTGTGCCTTAAAGACGGGATAACTAGAATGAAGAAAGGGAGCCTGGCATGATGCTGGCTATTTCTTGGGTAATACTATTGGCATTAAACACAGAGAAAATTAGTCATCTGCCTTATTCCATTTGCAAGTCACACAGCTTGTAATTTCACCCCCTCACCCTAAATGCTAACAAAATATGGGTAGAGGCTCCATCATTTGATACAGTTTTCAGGCTGATTATTCTATTTCCAAGTCCCAGATAAGTATGAACAGAATACTGTCCAACTTCATGACTGTCTAGACTCATTGTTTTCTTCTGGGTTCTCCACTAGCTGCCAGAAGAAATGAAAGCAAAGAGAGAGGGTAGAAAGAAGGGACAGGGAAGGGAGGAAGGCATGGAGTGGGGAGGAAGGCAAGGGAGAGGGGAGGAAACCTAAATAAAGGCAGTTCCTTGACCTGGCACAAAGAGGTTCGCAGAACAGACCACGCCAAGACTCTTACATCTTACAATTCCTTTGTTCCCAAGCAGAACTATGTCTGACGCTAACCCTTCAAAACCAATGGGTGGTCTGTCTCAGACCTTAAGGACCCCTAAGAAGAGTCAAAGCCAGCAACCCCATTTCCCCTACCAAATGAAACTTCACTCCAACCTAGCAGCTACAAGTCCAACTCAGATGAGCAATAGCACGATTGTGTTTCAAATGTGCATCCACTGAAAGATGTCTATGGTATGGAAGGAAAACAGAGAGAAAAGTAAGGAAGCTGGTTCCTTTGATTTGACAGAATCCAGATCATTAGGGCTTCCCTGGTGATGCTAGTGGTAAAGAATCTACCTGCCAGTGCAGGAGACATAAGAGATGCAGGTTCGGTCCCTGGATTGGTAAGATCCCCTGGAAAAGGGTATGACAAACCACTCTAGCATTCTTACCTGAAGAATTCCCAAGGATACAGGAGCCTGGAGGGCTACAGTCCATAGGGTTGCAGAGAGTTGGACGTGACTGAAGCGACTTAGCACGCACACACCTAATGATCATTGGCCATGGGCCCTTAGAAATCTGGGGGGGAAAGAGAGAGAAAGTAGTGTTTCTCATCAGGGGCCCCAGGATATGGAAGATAACTATCAATAAGAGAAAAGTAGCCCCACCTCAGATAAAGGAGGCCCTGATAGATCTAGACATCCCCCTTCCAGACATTTTCAAACCATTCCACAAGCAAAAGGGAAGACAAGTCAGCCACTTCCCCATGGCATTTTGCCCCTGGCCGACTGAAACAAACAGCAGCCTTGAGAGTCTCCGGATTTTGGGTGAGAGCAGCTGATAAACCTGCGGAGTGGCCCTGTTTGTTGAAAGCAGGAAGCCTCACTACATGGTAAGAGTAGTCAGCTGTGGTGACGGATCTGCAGGCGCCTTGCTTCTGCCTTCACCCATTTCTCAGTTCCAATCCTCACTTTGTCAGAACTTCAGCAACAGATGCGTTACTGATCCCTCTCCATCCAAACCAGTCCTCACCAACCCCAGAAGACACTGGCTTTCATCCAAAGGTAAACAACTCTCTGACTCACTGAAGTTCTGGAAACATCTGTCTGACAAGGCCTCTTTGAAAACGTTGCCAAATTCTCCACATTGCCTTATTTGCCCACCACTCTATCTCACTGAGCATTCACTCTCAAGATTATTCACAATGCTCATAGACCTCAGAGAGAACAGATCTGTTGCATGCTATGTGAAGAATGAACCATACTTGTTCTTAAGAAATAAAAACTCCTGAAAACAAACTGGCATTATATTTGACCATGTTATACCCTGAAGCTCAGCATTCCATTTCTGTATATGTACCCAAGAGAAATCCACATATATACTGGGAGAGAAGATTTATAGCATTGAACAGTGTAATACCACAAAACTGGAAATAATCAAATACCTATCCACAGTAGGATGAATAAATAAATGGTAGTATGTCAACATAATGAAAAGTTGTATAGCAGAGAAAACAAACTACACTACATTCAACAACAGGAAAATTTTAGTATCATAATTTTGAGTGAAAAAGACAAATTCCAAAAGACTTCATGTAGTATTCTGCCCTTTATATAAAGTTTAAAAATTAATAAATAGTGGGATGAGGAGGGAGACAGGAAGGAGCTTCAGGAGGGGATATATGTATACCTATGGCTTATTTATATTGAGGTTTGACAGAAAACAGCAAAATTCTGTAAAGCAATTATCTTTCAATAAAAAAATTAATTTTAAAAATTAATAAAACTAAATAAAATACATTTTCATACACTAAAAAAAAAATCAAGTAAGAAAATGCATCCAGGAATAGGAAAAAAAAGACTGAATAAGGAAGAGTAGTTGATATAAGTTGTTAATTATGTTCTAGTTCCAGCATGCATGAAGGTTTTAATAGAAGTTCATGTTATCATGCAATTAATTTTTTATAAAGGGTCATGTATGGAGAAAGGATCATACATAAAATTTAAAAAAGAAGCAGTGATTACTCCACAAGTATTCACTAAGCCGTCGCATTGAGTATAAATCTAACAATAGCATCTTTGAAACAGTAGGAGAGAAGGTTAAAAACCCCTGCAGGTTGCTTCCCCACTGTTTCTCTCACTGACTCATTCAGAATTTATTCTTCACAATAAAATCAAACTACTGTTCAGGATGATGTTTCACACAGAGGAAAAAAAAAGTCCCAATAGGTCATGTCACTTATTCATCTACAATTTTGTCAGACTCCAGCGCGGCAAAGTGGAAGATTGGCCTCTATCGTTATGTTTATTTTTCTGGTCTTGGGCAATGCTGAAGCAAATTTAACAGAATCTGATTATCACTCCATAAACCCCACAGTTCTTGCTTATTGCAGCAAATAAAATTCGCTTCTGTATATCTGCCTTCTGAGCTGTTGTGGCTACCCAAGACCCAGGGAGGCCTGCTCATGTTTGGCCTGGTTTACAAAACCTAGCAGAGCAGGAGCAAAGTGAGCTAACTCAAAGGACAGCCACGTGAAGTCCCTTCACATGTTCCAAGTCATCCAGAGCCTGCCCTCTGCTCACTCCTATCTCAGAGGTCAGCAGTCAGGATTCCTTACAGCTAAATGGAAGAGAACTGCTTAGGAAGAAATCTGTTTCATTGAGCATTTTCAAATCACTCAAGAAAAACTAAAATTATCATTACTAAAATAATTGCCTGATTTAGGACTGTTTAGTCTGCTGTCTGCTGTGAAAAATGACCAACTAAACTGATTGTATTTCTTATACTATTTTAGTGCCAACATAGAAATTCTTGCACTCTTTCTCCCACTATGTTGAATATAATTAGTCTGTGAGCCAAACTTTTGCTCAGAAACCTGAGATCTTCTCTCAGTTAAACCCCATGTGAATAATATGAGCACCATTCATTTTCCATGTTACCAGTGGCAATACTTGCTATTTTGGAGCAAAGCAGCCCAGCTGGGAAAGTGAGCTTTCCGGAAGTCTGTGATTCATAAAAAATGGGCACAGATCCAGGTTGTCTGTACCTAAGAACTCCTTTTTCTGCCTTCATTCTGCAAAACAAGGACATTCCTATGTGCCACCTACTCATCAAGATGCTATGAGCATGAGCCGCTGGGGCTGTAAGATTCTTGGATGAAAGTCACTATAATGCAATGACAACTGACTTCTAGAACTCCTTTTGCAAACTCAGATGCCACAATTGTAACTTCAGTGTGAGCGACATTAATTCCTTGCATTTATTACACACAGAATACATATTAAGCCACTTCTCTGAGGAATCCAAACGCAGCCAGTCAGACTACAGGCACACCTTGTTATATCATGCTGAGCAGACACTGCATTTTTTCAAAAGTTGAAGTTTTGTGGCAACCCTGTATTAAGCAAATCTTTTGGTGCTATTTTTTTAAACATCATTTCTTTACTTCATGTCTTTATGTCACATTTTTGTAATTTTTCAAACTTTTAAGTTATTTTTATATTTGTTATGATGAGCTATGATTAGTAATCTTTGATGTCACTACTTTCGTCATTTGAGGTGCCACAAACTGGCCCATATAAGACAGCAAATTTAACCCATTAATGTACTGAGAAGCTGAGATAGGCTGAAATTGAGGCCTCTTGCTCCAAAGAGTAGCCAAGTTGTGCATGCAAACGAAAAGTTCTTAAAGGAAACTGAACATGCTACTCCAGTGAACACATGAATGATAAGAAAGTGAAACAGCCTTATGGCTGATATGAAGAAAGTTTTAGTAATCTGGACACAAGATCAAACTAGCCACAACATTCTCTTAAACCAAACCAAACCAACTTCAATTCTAATTCTCTTCAATTCTATGAAGACAGAGGTGTAAGGAATTTGCAGAAGAAAAGTCTGAAGCTGGTTCATGAAGTTTAAGGGAAGAAGCCATCTCTATAACACAGAAGTGCAAAGTGAAGCAGCAAGTGCTGTTGCAGAAGCTGCAGCAAGGAATCCAGGAGCTCTAAGATCATTTACAAAGGTTACTGCACTAGACAACAGATTTTCAGTGTAGACCAAACAGCCTTCTATTGGAAGAAGATGCCATATAGGATTTTCATAGCTGGAGAGAAGTCAGTGCCTAGCTTCAAAGGACAGGCTGTCTCTTGCTAGGCTACTGCAGCTGGTGACTTTAAATTGAATACAATGCTTATTTCCCATTTTGAAAATCTTAGGTAGGTTTAGTCGCTCAGTCATGTCCAACTCTTGTGACAGCATGGACTGTAGCCTGCCAGGCTCTCTGTCCATGCAATTTCCTGGGCAAGAACACTGGAGTGGGTTGCCATTTCCTTCTCCAGGGGAATCTTCCCAACCAAGGAGCTGAACCCAGGTTTCCTGCATTGCAGGGAGACTGGTTATTGACTGAGCCACAAGGGAAGCCCCACATAACTCTGTGTGTGTGTGTGTGTGTGTTAGTCACTTAATGGTGTCCAGATCCTAGGGCCCTTAAGAATTATGCTAAATCTACTTTATCTGTGCTCTATAAAGGAAACAAAGCCTGAATGACAGCATATCTGTTTACAATATGGCTGAGCACCGAAGAATTGATGCTTTTGAACTGTGATATTGGAACAGACTCTTGAGAGTCCCCTGGACTGCAAGGAGATACAACCAGTCCATTCTGAAAGAGATCAACCCTGGGATTTCTTTGAAAGGAATGATGCTAAAGCTGAAACTCCAGTACTTTGGCCACCTCATGCGAAGAGTTGACTCACTGGAAAAAACTTTGATGCTGGGAGGGATTGGGGGCAGGAGAAGAAGGGGACGACCGAGGATGAGATAGCTGGATAGCATCACTGACTCGATGGACATGAGTCTGAGTGAACTCTGGGAGTTGATGGACAGGGAGGCTTGGCGTGCTGCAATTCATGGGGTTGCAGAGTTAGACACGACTGAGAGACTGAACTGAACTTACTATTTTAACCCCACTGCTTAGACTCGCTGCTCAGAAATAAACTCCTTTTAAAATAATTTTGCTCATTAATGACTCACCCAGTCACCCAAGAGCTCTGATGGAGATGGACAGCAAAATTACAGGAAGAGATGGACATCCCTGATAACACAACATCCATTCTGCAACCATGAACCAAGGAGTAATTTTTAAGTCTTATTATTTAAGAAATATATTTTGTAAGGGTATAGCTGCCACAGAGAGTGATTTCTCTGATGAATCTGAGCAAAGTAAATTGAAAACCTTATGGAAAGGATTCACCATTCATAAATGTCATTAAGACCATTTGTGATTTATGGAATAGGCAAAAATACCAACATTAACAGGAGTTTGGAAGAAGCTGATCTCTATCCTCGTGGATGATTTTGAGGGGTTCAAGACTTTAATGGAGGGAATAACACACCTCTGTGTGCTGGAAATAACAAGAGACTAGAATTAGAAATAGAGCCTGAAGATGTGACTGAATTACAGCAATATCATAATAAAACCTGAACAATGAGGAGTTGCTCCTCACAGATGAGCAAAAAGAAAGTGAAATGAAAAGTGAGATGAAATCTACTCCCAGTGATGATGCTGTAAAGATTGCTGAAATGACAAAAAGGGTTTAGAATATTACACAAACTTAGTTGATGAGAAAGCAGCTGTAAGGTTTGAAAGGATTGACTTCAATTTTGAAAAAAAAAAAACTCACTCAAGATTCAGATGTTAGCTAGCATTTTTTAACAATAAATTATTTTTAAATTAAGGTCTGTACATTATTTTTTTGACTTATGGTATTAAAGACTTAATAGACTATAGTGTGAACATAACTTTTATATGCACTGGGAAACAAAAATTTGTCACTTCCTTTATTGCCATGCTTCATTTATTGAGTGGTCTGGAACAAAGCCCACAGTATCTTCAAGGTATTCCTATATATTCTTGGCTCTGAGACATGAAAAGTTCTTACCGATCTTCCTGAGATTCTTCTTCTAAGAGATCCATTCATAGGTACGGTGGCCCTCTATTTTGGATTAGTATCTGGCTATAAATAGGTGGCTCAGTGGTAAAGAATCCACCAGCAATACAGGAAATGAGGGTTGGAGCCCTAGCTCAAGAAGATCCCGTGGAGAAGGAGATGGCAACCCACTCCAGTATTCTTTATTTTAATTGGAGGGTAATTACTATACAGTATGTGATGATTTTTGCCATACATCAATATGAATCGGCCATAGGTATACATGGACTTCCCCGATGGCTCAAGTGATAGAGAGTCCCCCTACAATACAAGAGATGCAGGAGACAGGGGTTTGATCTCTGGGTCAGGAAGATACCCCAGAGAAGGAAATGGCAACCCACTTCAATATTCTTGCCTGGAAAATTCCATGGACAAGACGAGCCTGGCAGGCCAAAGGGTCCATAGGGTCAAAAAGAGTCAGATACCACTGGGCACACATTCATTCATTGGTATACATGTGTCCCCTCTATCCTGAACCCCTCTCCCACCTCTCTCCCCACTGTATCCCTTCAGAGGCAACCCTTTCCAGTATTCTTTCCTGGGAAACCCCATGGACAGTGGAGCCTGGCAGGCTGCAGTCCATGGTGTCTCAAAGAGCTGGATACAACTGAGTGACTGAGCACGCATAAATAAGTCTAAGACATTCTTGAGTATTTCTCAGTATCTCTCTTCTAGGAGAAGAGGTGAATAACTGTATAAATGACTCCTCTGGATTGTATGACATAACTTCAGAGAGAAGTAGAGACAGGGAGAGATTGCCAACAAGATCCCTAATGACAAATTCTGAACAAGGGACTTCCCAAGAACAGCCTGAGAAACTGGCTAGATTCAAAACTTCCAGCTGAGCAATATTAACTTTCCCTGGGCCTTACATAAACCAGTGGTGAGGCCATGCCCTGGGCACAAAGGGTGAGGCAACAGCACAACTCTGCCAGGATAGAGGTCGTGACACAGGCCTGAGTGCCTCAGGACAAGGCAGGCCGTGGTGTGTGATCATCCCGAGGTTACTTTACTCTCTCTGGGGATGGGGTGAGAGGGGCAAACCTGCCCTGCAGCTCTGTCCTCTCCATCATAACATCCTTCCTCCCATCCAGGGTTCCTGACAGTCTCTCCTTATTCAACAGGACCCTCTTTCTTACACCCAAAGGACACTTAGCTCACCTACGGTACAAGAGCCTCCTCTTTGCTTCACTAAAACTCTACTCCTGTGCAAAGAAGGAAAGGGCAGGAGGACATTGGATTTTCACTGAGGGCCATTTTTGTTTGTTCTGCCACTATGTAAAACATTAGTTCTTGCCAGGGAAAGAAACAGTCTAGGGCAGGGTCCCCAATCCCTGGGATGAGGACTAGTACCAGCCCATGTCCTATTAGGAACCAGGCCGCATAGCAGGAGGTGAGTGGCAGGGAGCAATAACAGCCACATCTGCCTCTCCCCATCACCCCATTACCACCTGAACCATCTCCCCACCCCACACTTCCACCCTCGGATCCATGGAAAAATTGCCTTCCGCAAAACTGGTCCTTGTGTGCCAAAAAGGTTGAAGACCGCTGCTCTAAGGACTTCCCTGGAGGTCCAGTGATTAAGAATCCACTTCCCATTTGCAGAGGACACAGGTTCAGTCCTTGCTCAGGGAATGAAAATCCCACATGCCTCCAGAGCAACTGAGCCTGTGCACCGCAACAAAGAGCAACACGGGGCAACTGAGACCCACCACACCCAAAAACAAATAATTTTTTAAAAAATTTTTAATAGAAGAAGCAGTCTAGCTCCCCTTTGGACATGAGAGATTGCTAAGGTACAAACCCATAAACCGACTGCTGTGTTTTGATAGTCTCTTCCAAAGCAGTGCCTGAGAAACAAGCTCTACTCAGGCATGCCGCCTACCTCCCAGCCCCACCCTTGATTCCTCCAGGGGACCCAAATAAGCTCCAGGTGACACCAGTAAGAGACGTCCCCAGGTTTATCTCCCTAAAATCTGGCGGTTGAAGAGAAGATAATCTGAGGGTATCTTTTGGCTTCTAAAAGATTAATGACTTGGAGTTTTGAACATTCACCACCCACCAAGTAGACTTTCCAAGAGCTCCATAAGCAATCAGGAGTGGAATGCGGCTTGAAGAGAACAAATTAATCAAGGCTAGTGGAAACCTGCTTGAAAAATGGATCAACGAGCTTTCCAGAAGTTCGTCAGACCGGTGCAATCAATACAACAGCCCAAACAGACATCATTGCAGTACTGATGGTATTTTCTGAGACAAGCTATCTGAGAGCTAACTTTGTTTTTGACCCTTACAGAATTGCCTCGTGGTTACCACAGTTTTTATGGGTCCACTTAAACATAAATCAGTCACACTAGATGCTAGTCACAACTCAGTCTATGTTTGCAAGTGTGCTGAGTGCCTAACACCACTGTGCAGATAAAACAAAACTGCAAAATCCACTCTCTTGGCCCTACTTGGAGTGTGGAGAAAATCAGATTTTTTTTTTTTTTTTTTTGCTTGATGCCTCCCATAAGCAATTCCATATATTTCCTTAAGCCCTAAATGTCATGTAGGATATTAAATGGAGTTGCTTCTGAAATGTAAACATCTATTTCTCAATTCTCTGTTCAAATCAAGCTTTTGATGGTGGGCAAGATAACCCCGAGCTGACTGTTGGTCTTCAGATCTGCAGGTGAGAATCTATCTTGATATATTAACTCCCAGAGTTAGTGGGAGATTCACCCAGCCTTAGGGAGTTGAAGGGCATTTCACCCTAAGTTTTGAAGGCAATGATTAAAAAAAAATCTGAAAGGAAATGCACAGCATTTTCTCTGTGCATGTTAAGACCTTAAGAAATATACAGTAAAATAGATTATTTTACAAATATACAGTCTCCCTGTCTGGCATGACACAGACAAGGGGAAATGTGGCTTATTTATTTCTGGCCCCTGTAAATCCCTTATTTCCTTTCCTGAAAATACTCCATGACATACCAGCTGTGACCCAGCCTCTGATGTGTGTGTATATTTCAATTGCATGTTGATGGTATTAAGAATTGAAGCATCCCTAAATCCTCCTCACAGGAAGCCAGTCCATAGCTGCTAATATTAGATTACATTCTAATTATTTACTCTACATCCCTCTTCACATCATTATTCCAAGACCAGCAGATCAGGGTTTTTCACTGAATACGAATGCACTGTTCCTCCGTATTCAAGAGCTACATTTAGTGTCTCCCTGGACAGAGAGACCAATCACAGGACAACTGGAAAACCACACTCTGTTCACTGGTACAATGAGCATGTCTCTTCCTATTTTGGTCACAAAGTCATTTCCCAGATGTACCGCATGAATAGCCCCTTTACCACTTATCAATATGGATAAAGCCCAAACCACCGACTTTATGCAAAACATAAAAGTACATCATGATTTCTCAAAAAAATAAGTAAATAAATAAAAATAAGTGAACCAATCACTTCTCTTTTTCTTTGTGAAAACAGCCACTTCTCTAGTTTGATCTTATCTGGCTAGAATTCACTCCCAGCCTACCCACATCAGGACCAAACAGGAGACTTCCCATGGAAACAAGAAACTGAAGTTTGAGATGCAAAAGAAATGAGTTTCAGGAAGGCAAAGAAACAACAATGACCCAGGAAAACAACAACTTACCTTCTCCCTAGAAAAGGGTTGCAGAGAATTTTCTGATGATAGAGCAGCCACACAAGCTAGTGTGGGAGACAGCAAGACAACCTAGATGAACTACAGGAAAGAAGGGTGGCTAAGGCACCATAGGATATGGCTGAACTTTTTATTTTCACTATCTGCAACCAGAGGGTCACGCTCAGTTTTTGGTTGGGGCCAGTGATAGGCTGCTTAAGTACTGGTCTTGCCACCTGTAAACTCTCTGGCAGATCAGTGAAGACACCTGGCAAGTATTCTGTCTCTAACTGTGAGGTTGAGCTCCCAATTAACCATCACCTTTCACTCAGTTAAGCACTCAGTGAGGATTTACTGATAGTGATAGCTAACATTTATGGAGCTCCTATTATATTCCAGATCCTCTTCTAAGGACGTTTAAAACATTATTTCTAATAATTATCAATCAGCTCCAAAAGAACCTATTTGTGATAGTTAATTTTGTCACTGGCAAAGTCCATTAACAAGTCAGGAAATAAAGATAGAAGCTGGGTAATAAAATAGGAGAACCTTTCTTTTTTTTTCTTTTGTGCTCTGTCTAGTTTCATTTGCTGATAAAGTCAGAGTGCAGAGACCTTAACCCTGCACTTTAGACCAGGGTTTATGGTGCTAAATAGCTGCAAGGGCACCTCGGCTCTGGGGGGATGTGTGCAGAAGTTGCAAACAGTCAATTCAAGATGGCGGCACCGGGTACTGGAGGCTGAGGAGCCTGCCCAGTGAGAACTCCACCCTCTTCCAGCTGACAAGACCCGCCCCCCACCCCACCTCTATAAAGGAGACCTGTCCACAGCCTTTCTTTCTGTTCTGAAGAGAGAGCTCAGACCAAACCGCTTCATTCTTCGATCAGAAAACTAAGTGTTGTTTTTTAAATTTTTATTTATTATTTATTTTTGGCGGGCTAGGTGTCAGGCTTCTCCCTCCTTGTGGCGAGTGGTGGTTCTTCTCTAGTCGCAGCGTGCAGGCTTCTCATTGCAGTGGCTTCTCTCGCTGAGGAGCACAGGCTCTAGAACGTTCACTCGGGCTTTAGTAGTTGTGACACGTGGGCTCAGTAGTTGCAGTTCCTGGGTTCTAGAGCACAGGCTCAACAGTTGTGGTGCCCAGGCTTGGTTGGCCCAGAGCATGTGGGAGCTTCCCAAATCAGGGATCGAACCCGTGTCTCTTGCATCGGCTAGTGGATTCTTTACCACGAAACCACCAGGGAAGCCCTAAAGCTTTCTGGTTAGCGCAAACCACCCAGCAGGAGGATGCTTACTGGAGCCTGACCGGAAAGGGTCAGTAACATTTTATGTGCTCAGATTAGTTATTTCTGGGTATGTCTGTAAGGGTGTTTGGGGTGAAATTTGCATTTGAATTGGTAGACTCAGTAAAGTAGCTTGCCCTCGGCAATGTGGGTGGTCATTCTTCAGTCCACTGAGGGCCTGAATAAAATAAAAGGTGAGGAAGGAGAAATTTGCCCCTTTTTTCCTGCCTCACTGGTTAAGCTGGAACATATCTAATCTTCTCCAGTCCTTGGCCTGG
Source organism: Madoqua kirkii (assembly GCA_006408675.1). Taxonomy (NCBI): domain Eukaryota; kingdom Metazoa; phylum Chordata; class Mammalia; order Artiodactyla; family Bovidae; genus Madoqua; species Madoqua kirkii. The sequence goes on from SJYC01058989.1 coordinate 18,858, forward strand.
GATTTACACCACCAGCTCCCCTGGTTCTCAGGCTTTTACACTTGGACTGAATTATACCACTGACTTGCCTAGGTCTCCAGCTTGCCGACCCCAGGTCATGGGACTTCTCAGCCTCCATGATCACGTAATCCAATCCCTTATAATAAAGCTCCATATGTATATATATATCTCACAGGATATATATATATCCTGCCAGGCTTCATATTCCAAAGCCCATCCATGCTCTTTCCAAGGCACCAACAAATGTCCACAACAGTAAAGTGTGCTGAGCTAACCGGAATTTCCAGGCTAATAAAAAATGAAGCAAGCCAAAAGTTCAAATCTGGATAAAATGTAAAGTTTATTCCTTTCAGTAAAATGGAAAGTCAGACTCAGAATCAACAGCTGCTAAAACACTTATCATTAAGTATCCCGGCCTTAGCTCACAAAAGTCAACAAGCCAGAAATTAAAGTGCAAGCACATTTATCTCCAGAATTTAACACAGAAGACAGTAGAATAAGCTTCTAAATATTTTAAGCCCTAGGTTCAGACTAAGGAGACCTGAAAGTGACTCGTATATCTGTTGGTAAGTAATTGTGTGTGTCCCTAAGCAAGTTGCTTGACTGTCCTGGTCTCAGTTCTCACCTACAAAAAGAAGAGATTTGATTCTACAAGATGTCTAAGTCCCCATCTTGACCTAAGGCTAATATTTTTCAGAACTGATACTAATTCACCTCATGACATTCTGGAGAGGCATGACCCATTTTACAAAGATTCAGAAATACAGATCAGAAAAGTTAGTTGTCTTAGCACGTCATCACAGAGCTGAGGATTAATGTCTCTTGCTCCTGCATTGCCAAACCCTTCTTCTTCCCCATCCTGCCTGGGATCCTTCGTTGACAGTGGCTCAGGTGGGACAGAAGGAGAGCAGAATACTCCTTCCTGCCCTTCCTAATGCTGACCACAATCCCTCACTATCTACTGTCTTGAGGCTGGAGAAAGCAGCATGTCCCTAACTCAACCCATGCTGGCAATCATCCCTGGACGCAGGGGGCAGAGGGGTTGTGATTCAGTTCCCATCTATTAATATTTGCATGGATGTAATTACCAGTAGACTCACCAGTCATCTAGACCCCCAAAAAGGGTCTGTTGTTGAGAGTCAGCACTTTGCCTGCCTGTTTACTGACACCTCAGCACAACCTTACAGTCTCCCTTTTGGCCACCTGCTTCCCACTCATTCCAGTCACCGGGGCCCAAAACCAAACCATGCTGTTCTTCTGTACAAAGATGTCGTTGAGTGAAAATTCAAAACACAAGCTTAGCATGTTACATGAAGGGTTTTTTAGCCAACCTTATGCTAAATCACTTGGGTTTGGCTGTCTCTCTCTCTACACATCACACACTCACACCTCCCTGCCAATTCCAGAGAACTCTAGTTTTCCCTTCCTCCAAATTTTCAGCAGTGTGCATTTTAAGAGCCCTTTTCCCCTTGTTTATTTCTTCTTTCATCACCTCAAGGTATTTCATTCCTAAGTACCTTGTTTTTCCATTCCATATTTTCTTACTCTTATTTGCCAGTTATGTTCATTCCTTCCTCTGCATTTATTATTTTCCCTTCCTCTGGCCAAAAAAAAAAAAAAAAAAACCTCACAGGAGGGAAAAAAAATACTTCCTATTTTAGTGCTTTTAAGGAGTGCTACACTATTCTTTCTCTTTTTAATCTGCATTTTGCATCACTGGCTCTGAAGACAGAGGACTCTTTTTGCCATCTTGGGATTTACAAAGAGTATTTATTAAGTACCCACTAACACTCCGGGAGTTGGTGATGGACAGGGAGGCCCGGCGTGCTGCAATTCATGGGGTCGCAAAGAGTCGGACACGACTGAGTGACTGAACTGAACTGATCACACCTACATATATTGGGTGCTCTATGCATGCTTTCCCGTTAAATCCTCACAACCACCTTATGAAATGGCTCTGTCCCTAAAACAATGCCTCTCAGACTCTAATGTGCACATAAATCATCTTGAATTCTGATTTGAGGGTTTTGAATGAGGCCTGAGAATCTGCATTTCTTGCAAGTTTCTAGGTGATGCTGAAGATGCATGTCTATGGACCACACTGCAGGTTTGACAGAAACGTAATGTGAGACACTAACGTGAAGATTCTGCCTCCCAGGAGCATTTTGGTCCCCAGTGTCAAGCACTATCCTCCTCCCACCATCCTCTCTTAAAGTTCAAACATTCCTTGAAAGGTCAACAAATTCACTGTGAACAGGGAATTAGTGACAATTTCAAAATGTACATCCTAAGAGCAATGAAACACAGAAAAAGAAACCAAAATGGGAAGAGACACAGGAGAGGCAAAAGCTGTTGAAGATGAAAGTGATCCAGCAAGAGACCAACATGACGGGATAAGTCTTCAAGAAAGATATCTGCAAAAAAGATGTCGTTAAAGAAGATGTCTGTCCCCCCTTATCACAGACACAGGAGGTGAGATACAGCTTGCTGCCATGGCACTCACTGAACTTTCTGTCAAAGACCTTTTATAGAGTACCTACTGGCATGAGTGTAATTGAGGTTCTCTCTCTCACTTTCTCTCTCTCTCTCTCTCTCTCTCTCTCTCTCTCTCTATATATATATATATATATATATATATATATATACACACACACACACACACACACACTCTCTCTCTCTCTCTCTCATCAAATGCTCACAACCACCTTTTGAAGTTACTAGTTATCACTCTCAATTTTATAGATGAACAGAACTAGAGTTCGAGGAAACTGGTTAACTTTTCCCAAGGTAAGTACCAATTTTCATAAATAGCATTCAATCCATCACTTCCCACTGCAAGGATAGGTCTCTATGATCATACAAGCTACCAAAACACTGGGGGAAAAAATATAGGACCCTACTAGAATTCCAGAGGTAGAGATGAGTTTCTGTCTTTGATAAAGTTTTTTGGGGGATGGTGGGGGAGAAGAATGTATGACCCAGAAGAAAATGAATGTTTATGTTACTCATGGCTTTGGATGCAAAGGGAGAATAAGAACCTCTAGAAATACTGCTTTGAGGAGGGTCTGTGTGGTGTGTAGCAAAAACCTTCTGCAGCATTGTTATTTGGTACACCTCTGATCCTGTTTTACTAGGTGGGAATCCTTTAGAGCAGAGAGAATTTCTGTGAGACCAGCCTGTCTCTAGGAAGGAACAGTGCTCAGTCCCCATGTTTCACTACATCCCTTCCCACCTCCTTCTGGCCTCTTGAGATCTGGCTACCGCAAATTACTATAAGAATAATTATATCATTGGGATTCCTTGGTAGCTCAGATGGTAAAGAATTTGCCTGCAATGCAGGAGACCGGGTTCGATCCCTGCTTCAGAAAGATCTCCTGGAGAAAGAAATGGCAACCCGCTCCAGTATTCCTGCCTGGAGAACTCTATGGACAGAGGAGCCTGGCAAGCTACAGTCCATGGTGTCACAAAGAGCCAGACATGATATTATATCAGCTTCTCCCCCACTGTTGGGTCCATCTTCTCAGTCTTCTAATAAACTCTTGGTATTCAACTTTTTGAATGAATCAATTCTTTGAATGAATCAGTTCTACAGTCCTAGTTCCTCTGTGTCCCACCCACTTCCTTCACCACCAGTTTCCTGAGAGAAGCACCTTCGTTCCTTGCCTGAAGTGCTCACTACAACTGAATGCTTGTAGTCACTGTTGGCAGTCCCACTGCTCTCCTGAAAAAAACAGTTTCCCTCTGTGGTCACCGGGAGCCATGTAATTATCTTCTTTCTTACTACTTTATCTCATGCCTGGTCCTTCTCAATTCTTCCTAATTCCGTTGCCTACCTACTTCATCTAGAAAAGTTCCCTCTGACTTTCAAAATGCAATAGTGCCTCATTCTGTTCCAGCCTTTCTGATCTTCCTCTGACAGCCTTGAAGATTCTTTCTCCTCTTCTCACCGCTAAATGTGGATGGCCTCAGACTCATCATTGCTCCATTCCCATTTCCCCTGACATTCCCTCCTTTGATGATCTCCTCTCCTGCTGTTGCTTCAATGATCATATTTTGGGTAGATGACTTCTTGGCCCTAGACTCACGTTTCCATCGGGCAACTGAGCATTTCCACCTACTATTTTCTAAGTAACAATACTATCTCAAACTAACAGTCTTTCCCCTGATTTTTCTATTTCTATTAAGGGTATCACTATTTTCCCATTCATCTAGAGTTAATTTTTGTCATCGCACAATTCTTGGTCCTTAAGATCTAAGAGACAGCCAAACACTATAGATTCTCCTCAATGAGAGATTCTCACATTCTCTTCCATTCTTATTCCTACTACTACCATCAGAGTTCAAATTCTTGGTGGACACTAAATCGTCTGCCTCTTTTCCATTCTCACTGTCGCTGTTTCAGTAATCTCCCAGTGTCTTCTTTCATGTCCCCCGCCCTACTTCCCATCCCTCCAAAGTCTTTTTGCCAGATAAATCTTCCAAAGATAGAGCTCTGGTCACGTCACTTCCTAAAACTTCCAGTTCCTAATGGCTCAAATACTGAAGTCCATTTATTATCTATACTTTGCTATGCAACCACCAAACCAAACTGCTCTCTATTCCATGACTACCCACCATGCTTACCCTTTTTGAAGTGCCTACTCATGGCTTCTGTGTCTGAAATGTCCTCCCCAACATCAGACTCAGTTCCTTGGTTTTCCACACTAATCAGAAGCAATCTGTTTTCTCCAAGCTTTGAGTCTCCAGAACCACTAGTTAAATATCTGTAATAATTTGTTCCTCAAGTTACTTATAATATTCTATACAATAACATGTAATAAAACATGTGTACCCACCTTAGAATCTAGGAACAAAGATAAGAATACATCCAAGTAGCTATGGTCAAAGAGGTCCCATGATAACCAAAACATCTCAATTTTTTCTCCATTAGTGATCACAGAATCAGAAACCCGTGAACGTATGTATAGAGGGACAGAAGGGAGTCACATGAACTTTTATTGACAACAATAGTAAAATATTACTTGTTAACTAATCAAAAATATTTAGTCTTGGAAATACTATAAAAGAAGCTCCTAAAGCAGTTCCATCAAATTAATCTAAATAGAAGCACACAGGGGCTTATTCTAATCATTAATAAATGCTAATCAAATCAGTGAGAAGCTGTATTTAAGAGACAAGAGATTCTCAAATCATACCATTCAGCAGAATCCCCAGGAGATTTATGAATAACTCAGAATCCTAGTCCTCCAAACTGAATTCAAAGGAACCAAAACTTATAATATTGGTCTGTAAATTGGGTTATCTCTCTTAAATAGCCATGTATAAGGGCGTGGGTTGTGGGAAGGTGGGAAGGGTAAGTTGGTGGGGGGTAGTCAATAACCATCCAATAAATAAACTGAGTTCCAGTACAAAAAAAGAAATAGCCATCTAGTTCTTCAAATTTTGTGATTCTGGGGAGCTCAGAACAGTTCAACAATGGAAAATGAGTGTTTTAACCAGTTACCTGTGGTGTATGAGTGTGAATATCTACCCTTTCTTAACCATATCAGAAAGTCTTGGGGTTTTTTCCCTCTGCAATTTCAAGTAGAATGGGTTCAGATGTCTTCTCTCCTCAGTAAGAAAGTACAGCCTTGTGAGTCTCTGGGATCCAATAAAGTGGGTCTCTTGGAGCCCTTTAATCCCCAAAAGCCCTTGATCTAAGAAAGCAACTCAATAAACCCCATTTTTCCACCAAGTTTCCATGACCTAGCCATCTGCTTGCAGAGAAATAAACTAAGTTTCCATACCCTGAACCAACCAATTTCTTCCCAACCTCTCATAACCTGGCAAGCATTAAGAGCACAAATGAGAAGAACATTCACAACTCTGATCATTTCCTCCATCACATCATACAAAGAACCTGCAGAGCTCTTGGCACAGACTTTCCCAACAAATGACGCAATGCAAGCAGCACCCACTCACCTTCTCATATGATTTGAGCAAAATACTGATGTGTTTCCCTCACACTGCAGGTGCCCCATTATGGGACCACTGGACCCAGCTTTTCTACAATGAGACTACCTGAATGTCTTACTGGTGACCACTTAAGCTCTTCTGATTCATGCTGGCTAATTTGATAGGACCATTTTTACTAAAAATTCCAACACACTATATCCTGTTGTTTAGAAGACCATATTTTAGAAGACTCAAATCATGGTTTTTTATTAGGTCACTATCTACACTCTTCTACCTTATACACTGCAAACATCTCTCAGAGAATAAATGGTATTCTCCTCTTATGGGATATATTTTCCTTAAAGTTCCACCATAGATGAAGCCATTACCCATCCCAAAGATGTTTGAATTGTGTGTGTGTGCTCAAACATGTCTGACTCTGTGACCCCATGGACTGTAGGCTATTCTGTCCATGGAATTGTCCAGGCAAGAATACTGGAGTGGTTTGCCATTTCCTTCTCCAGGGGAATTTCCTGACCCAGGGATCAAGCCCACATCTCTTGTGTTTCCTGCACTGGCAGGTAGATTCTTTACCACTAGCACTACTTGAGAAGCCCAAAGATATAATAGATTCTAACTCATTTCCTCAATTAATGGATAGAAATGGCCATCCTCTCTTATTCTGATAATAGCACTGTATTTTTCTTCGGACGATTATTTGTTCTGAATTCTTAGTTGCTGTTGTCCTTAGGGTCTCTTGACATGATCCAAGCCAGGTCAATGGAAGTAATCATCTAAAATTGAGGAAAATGGGAAGGTGGGACTCTCTTTCCATTGGGTTGCTAAGCAAAAGATTTGAGCCAGGAGCAGCTAGCTGGTGACCATCTCAATACCCACAGGAAGAGCCTAACTGAGAACAGAACACTGAAGAAAGAAGCAAAATGTCAGATTTAGATATCATATGTGTCCCTGGTTACAAATACCAACATATGCCTTTTCTGTTTAAGTTAACTTGAACAGGGTTTCTGTCAGTTATAAATGAAAATGTCCTAGCTGACATTGGACTTAGGAAATGATAGTGATAATAATAGATAACTCTCATCCCTCACCCAGCATTACACTATACCAGGCACTGTTGCAAGGGCTTTCCACATATTAACCCATATAATCTTCACAAGCTTATACAATAGGTGTTGTTAGTATCATCATTATTTCCATTTTACAAATAGAAAACCAAGATAAAAATCTTCCTCTAGGCCACCCAGCTAACAAGTGATGAAGACAGGATTCAAACATAAACAGTCTGACTCCAGAGTCAGTGCTGTGAATGAGGGCTGCTCAGAGTGGCCCAAAGACACTTTTGGTCTATAAACTATTAATGGTCTGCAAGGAGAAATGGAAAGTACATGTATAGAAACCTAGTAAGTTCACATTGCTGCAACATTCTGTATTTATGAAAGTATTGGTCTATAATGGACTAGCAATTTTTTAAAATCTATCTTTCACCACAGAGTTTGAAAAGCATTATTCAGCTTGTAGGATCAGCAGTGATTTAGATATAAATCACAACCTTTCTTCAAATGCTCTTAAGTTTCTATAATGTCAGTGTCACTTGGCAATCTTTAACTGTGTTACTTTCTTGACTCAGTTCCAACATTTCAAAACAGTTAATTGAGATATTTTAATTTTCAAGGCTCTGGATTAGAATGGGATCCGGAGTTCTCCATGGACCTTTTGAGATGCTAACGTATTGAGTTAAAGCTACCTAGCACTAAGGAGCTTGGCTATCAATGGTCTTTCCAGTGAAACCTGCCCTAAGCAGACAAAGTAAAGATAAAAGGAGTCATAATCTCAGTCAAGGAAGAAGTCAGAAGGTCAGTCCTGGGAAATGAATGACACCACAAAGTTGCAAGAGGGGCAACAAGGCACAGAAGCAAGCTGCAACCCTGCAGAACTTTCCTATGCATCCTACTTTGAGAAATACACGCCCCTTCTGTGCCCTTGACATAAAGTGCGTCAGTTGCTTAGTTGTGTCTAACAGTCGCTCAGTTGTGTCCGACTCTTTGCGACCCCATGAACTATATAGCCCATCAGGCTCTTCTGTCCATGAAATTCTCCAGGCAAGAATACTGGAGTGGGTTGCCATTCCCTTCACTAAGGGATCTTCCTGACCCAGGGATTGAACCTGGGTCTTCTACATTATAGGCAGATTCCTTACCATCTGGGCCACCAGGGAAGCCCCCTAGGACAAAAGTTTAGCCTGGAACAACAACAAAAAAAATACTTTTTCTTGAACAGACACTTCACAAGTGGACAATAAACCCATGGAAGAAACTGAGATTGTTAGTCATCAGGGAAATGCGAGATACCACTTCACCACCACCAGAATGGCTAAAATTAAGATAACACACAGCACATGTTGGTAAGGATGTTGAACAACTGGAACTGTCATACACAGCTGGCAGGAATGGAAAGGAGTTCACAGCTTCTTAAAAAGTTAAAGAGTACCTATCCTCTGGCCCAGCAATTCCAGGCCTAATTGTTACCCAAGAGAATTGAAGACATAGGTCCACGAGGACTTACACAAGAATGCTCACATCCCCTGAACTGGAGATAATCCAAATGTAAGTCAGCAGGAGAATGAATCAACAAATTGTGATGTAGTTCCACAAAAGAATCTACTGAGCAATAAAAATGAAAAAAGTACTATACATGCCACAATAACGATGGATCTCACAAACAATGTTAAGTGAATAGAACCATTCACAAAGGGTACACACGAGATGATTTCATTTACATGAAATTCTAAAACAGGCAAAGGAAATCAAGGTGCAAATTATTAGAATGGTGGCTGCCCCTTGAAAAGGGGGGATGGACAGGACAGTTGCATGGGAAAGGACATGAAGGAAACTTCTGGGGAGGTAGAATGTTTTATTGGAGAAGAAATGGTAACCCACTCCAGGATTCTTGCCTGGAGAACTCCGTGAACAAAGGAGCCTAGCAGGCTACAGTCCATGGGGTCGCAAAGAGTTGGACACGACTGAGCGGCTAACACTTACTCACTCCCTATCATGATAGGGACATGGGTTACAGGACAGAATCAAGTGGTAGGTATGAGGGGTAGATAAAAATATAGATGAAACAAGTGTGGCAGAATATTGATCATTGCCCAATTTGGATGATGGGTACATGAGTATACTTATACTATTGTTTACTTTATATCTATTTATAATTTTCCATAATGAAAAGCTGGAAAATCAATAAACACAAGTCTCTTGCCATTTAGTTAATATCATCAGCACTTTTTATTAAAAAAAATTTCTCCAGGAAACCTGCACTTAGGAACCAAGTGCCCCTGTAAGAACAAGCACTACCAACTAGATCCCTTTTGAGTCTGAGGCAGCGTGTCATGACAGAGTACAAGACAGTGTGCTTTTCTCTGGACATACACTGTTCACCATTGTTGTGTCTAATAACTCAAAAAGTACATGACCAGAAAAAAGCAGTTCTCACTGATTTGCACACCACCTTTTATGCAAGACACAACACAACTCCACTTAAGAGAAAAGTTCCTGGGTACAAGGCAAGGAGTTATGAAATAAAAAGCATTTAAAAATTTTAACTTCTCTTTACAGCTTATTATTTTTACTATAAATGCCTAAGAGTGATTTTAAACCAAGCTGTTTAAGATTTAAATCAGGTAAACTAAAATTTTTCTGCATGTCACTTAGGAAATATTAGAAAAAAACAAGTCTCACAACAAGGGAAAAAATGAATACATAGTCACATAATTCAGTCTTCAATGTATAGCTTATAAAGAATAACATGTAAAGTGTTTATGCTATATCAAGTGAAAAAGAGCACAGACTTACCTATAACACCAATTCTTAAATATATGTACATTTGAAGAGGGGGAAAAAAAAAACTCAAGAAAATAATGTCTTTTGACTTCATATTGGTACATTACTGGATGGTGAGATAATGAGAATTTTGAATTTTTTCCTTTATGCTTTTCTAAATTATCCAGTTTTCTATAAAATTTCCTTTGTGCTTTTCTAAATTTTCCAGTTTTCTATAAAATTTCCTTTGTGACAGAAAAGCAAAACCAAAAAGTCATCTGTAAGAGCAGTATACAACTAATTACAAATCAAATACTCCAGCAACAGCACAGAAACCAAACCCATCATTTTGTATTATCTAGGTTTCCTGAGGAAGAACAATGGCGCCTGGTGAACTATTGCTGTAACAGCTTGCTTATTAGTAAGGCTCCTCTTTTCCCAAGCGCTTTCAAAATTTGTTCAAAATACCCACTTTGCTTATTTGGGTATGGAGAAGGACAAGGCTGGCAGGCCAACAATCATTTTTCATTCTACTGCAGACATCTTTTATTCCAAATCCCCTCACCATTCCCATCCCTCCAGGGATTCAACAATGTGCCATCCCTCGGCTAAGGCACTGAGGCATACAGACCCTGGTTGACAGGCCAAGCCATCTGGGTTGAGTCTCAGTGCAAAGCAGACAAGAAAATAAACTCGACTTGGCTTTCTGCCACTGAGTACAAGGGGCCTATGTGGCTGTCTGAATACAGGAAACACTAGCTGGCCTTCTCTACTTCCTTACCAGAACCTCCAACTAGGGACAAATTAATGCCTTGGCATTGTCACCCCGGAGCTGGCCACATAGGATTCAGCTGGTGGAATAACTGAGTCACAAAATCTTCACTAGAGCTTCTGTGGAAAAGAATTAGCTATCTCACCAAGGCCCACCTCTGGACCCCATTATGACGAATTGAAAATCATTGAGAATCCAGTCAGCTGTTCTTATTATAAATGATTTTGTTTATTTGTTTGGTTGGTTTTATTCAGTGGCGGTGGAGATGGGGGCGGAGGTCATGCTGTCATTTGTGGCTATCATTCAGTTTTTAAAAATAAGATGTTTTCTTCATTCATACAGAAGACCAGTTAGCCTACAAGGCCATGCCCTAGAATGATGCTGTGCCATATGGAAACCACTCTCCACAGGGCACTGTGGAACATTTGAAACAGAGCTAGACCAAACTGAGATGCACTGTAAGTGTAAAATTCACATCAAATTTTGAAGACCTTGTACAAAAGAAAAAATAACATAAAATATCTCATTAATCATTTAAATATTGATTGCATGCTAAAATGATAATATTCTGGCTATAGTGGGTTAAATAAAATACATTACCAAAATGCATTAATTTCACCCATTTCTTTTTACTTTATTAGTGTGGCTACTAGCAAACTTAAAATTATATATGCCATGCACATTAGTGTTCATTAAATAAGTACCTGTGAATATCCACCCTGGAGCATCCTACATAGAAATGTCCATGTGAGAAGGAGGTTTATCCTAAACTAAGTGCTGTAACTCAGCACATCTGTCCTTATGTCCTTCAACCTGGAGTTCCTATGTGACCCCACTCTCCATCTTCTCTGTCCATGGAGATTTAATAATACATACAGCATGTCTGCCCCTTCAGCCAAAGTTCTGCTGCTCTTTCAGGAATGACTGTGTAACCTTTGGGGGCTCCCTGAGCATGGTGTTGGAACAGTCAATCCAGGAACCCAAGAACTGCAAGAAGGACTGTAGGAAAACACCACTGAGCAACCTAATGAAGGAGGCAAACGCTTTTGTTCCTCCAAAGTCAGGTATGCTTCTCCCAACTGGTATCCTGGTGACTTTTCAAAGATCTTTGAGGGAAGGAAAATTCTTAGCCAAAAGAAGCAAATAGCAGTCTTGCTGGTTCTGAGATAAAGAGGCTGCATAGACCCCCTTGAGAACAGAGCCCCTAATTCCACCTGGATGGGTAAAGCCCATGGTTAGGCCACTAAGCTTTCCCCTCTGGCTAAATGACTAATTATTTCTGATAATAGTGGTCTCTACTAACCCCTCACCTGCCCTACAGCAGAGCAGATCTATCAAGTGATGAGGGTAGTAATTACTGGTGATACTTACAAACACTCATTATCTAAGCTTCTGGGTCCTTAGGAGACAGATATGAGACACAAAGGGATCAACTCACAACAATGCCAAAAGGAAGCTGCAGCCATTTGAAAAGCAAAATATGGTGATTGTTAATTTATAAAAGTAAAGTCAAAGAATGTCGTGTTGAAAGTGAGACTCTTAAAACTTCAGTTACACATGTCTTCTAAAGTCTAAGAATTGCTTCATGCCTGCCTTTCTCTCATTTTCTTATGACTAAAGCTGAGATTTCTGCCTCCAGAACTTACTCTTTGCCTCTGAATCTCCTTCCAGATGCCAGTTTCTTATAGACAAGGGCTGTGTCATCTGCTGTATTCCCTACAGCTCCCTGCACGTTGGCAGCTAAAGGGAATGTACGTAATATATACAGACAGATTCATTACTGTTGTCTATCAGCTATACGGTGGCCTTCTCTTCACAGATGAGTATCTTCAACATTTCACAAGACCAAAGTTTCAGGAGCCAAACAGATCATCAGGAATGATTAATAATATGAAATTTAAAGGCCACTTGTAAACACTTCATGAATATTATATTGTGCTACAATAAACAGTTAGTGAGACTTCTTTTTCTCCAGAAAGATTTCTGTTGCTATGAGGTTTCGCTATAGAATTTATTTTAGGCTAAGGAAATATTATAGGGGAGAATGCAAACAATATGAATTCAACAGTGAAATCACCTGGATGACTGTTCCAAGACTCTCAGAAACACTCTCTTTTTCCTTCATGAAAGAAAGTTTATAGAGAGTCATGAGGGACAGAGTGGTGGAGCCTTTCTATTCTTAAACTGAGGTTTAATTTTAAAGAGAGAGAAAAAAAAAAAAAAAAACAGATCTCAAGAGACAGAGCCTGTTGGAAAGTCACCAATTGGCCAGAGACAGAAATGTCTGTAAGAGTTTGATTTTTCTCACTCCAGCTGGGAGTTTTGCTGTTTTTCTTTTTCTATTTTCTGAATGTATTTCTCCTAAGATGAAAATCCCAAATTCTACTCCTGGATAATCTGGAAAAGAGATTCTTTTCATCTTCAGAGTTGTTTTGACTTTTAGAAAAAAAGGATAAGAAAATTTTGAAATACTAAATTCTATATAAATATGTATATATATACATATGGAGAATAGTAAATTCCTTTTAAAACATTATTCGAAGAAACAGCAGCTAAACAAAAATAAACAACAACCAAAAAAAAACTCACAAGAGAGAATTTATTAGGAATAACATTAAATGATAGACATATACAACTGACTATATCATATGGAAAAACTTTTTCATAGGAACATCTTAAGAGGATTTATTGTAAATATAGGTATGAAGTCCACTAAATCATGGCATGCACGACTGACTTCATGCCATCATTTTTTTCATGCCTTAACCAACAGTCAAGAAGCACTTTATTTGTCAAAATTGTAAAAACAAATGTATCTTTTGAAATAAAAGCCCATACAGAATGCACACATAGATATACCCAGTTCTATGCATTATCAAAAGAGCTGAGGTATATTTACTGCCATGGCCTAATGGGAAATAGATGGGGAAACAGGGGAAATAGTGTCAGACTTTATTTTTTGGGGCTCCAAAATCACTGCAGATGGTGACTGCAGATGTAAAATTAGAAGACGCTTACTCCTTGGAAGAAAAGTTATGACCAACTTAGATAGTATATTCAAAAGCAGAGACATTACTTTGCCGATTAAGGTCCATCTAGTCAAGGTTTTTCCTGTAGTCATGTATGGATGTGAGAGTTGGACTATGAAGAAGGCTGAGCACCGAAGAATTGATGCTTTTGAAGTGTGGTGTTGGAGAAGGCTCTTGAGAGTCCCTTGCACTGCAAGGAGATCCAACCAGTCCATTCTGAAGGAGATCAGCCCTGGGATTTCTTTGGAAGGAATGATGCTAAAGCTGAAACTCTAGTACTTTGGCCACCTCATGCGAAGAGTTGACTCATTGGAAAAGACTCTGATGCTGGGAGGGATTGGGAGCAGGAGGAGAAGGGGACGACCAAGGATGAGATGGCTGGATGGCATCACGGACTCGATGGACGTGAGTCTGAGTGAACTCCGGGAGATGCTGATGGACAGGGAGGCCTGGCGTGCTGCGATTCATGGGGTTGCAAAGAGTCGGACACAACTGAGTGAGTGAACTGAACTGAACTGATCGACAACTTACATCCTATCTGCATCTTCAAATCTACATGCATGAGAAAAATTCCAAGAAACCTCACCATAAATGCTCTAGTGCTGCATGGTTCCCTTTATAACAACAGAGCAGCACTTTGTATCATGATAGCACTTTTCATACAAGAATAGAAATACTCCTTTATGACTCCTTTGTTTTCCTCCAGAGACCCATAGAGGAAGGCCAATGATATATCCATTTTATTGAAACTCTTATCCAAGAAAACAGAAAAGCAACAGAAAAGAGTGTAACAGTAAGCCCCTTGAGGTGAAGCACTACTTTCTTGAGTTATTATAACTTTTCCAAAAATGTCAATTGATTTAAAACATAAAATTCCAATCCCACCTTAACATTATTATCAGTGAAATATTTCTTATCCCAATCTTCCTTTCTCCAGCCAAAAGACATTCCTCACCCCAACTATTATACTTGACCCTATGTAGTCATTGAAAACTGAAAACTTAGAAATCTGAATGCTTCTCTTGTAAGACTGGGAAATCTGCAGATTACTCAAAGATTGAGTGTCTTGGGGCAACTTAATGAAAGGCATCAAAAAGCCTAACTGCCTGGGCCACAAACAGGTCCACACATGAAAGTTAAGAACAAGATGTTACTCCAAAAAATACCTTGATAAGTGTTTTTCCTTAACATACAAAGCATCCTTTAGAAAAAAGGAGAGAAAAGGAGAAGGGAGGGGAAAGGAGAGAACCCAAGAGAAAAGAGGGAAGAGAGAATAGAAGAGATAAAGGTAGAAAGGGAACCTTTCTCCCACTATGGAGACATTTTCAGGACCCATCCAGCAGATAGGATACATTTTGGTCACTGCTAAGCCTTAAAAATATCAAGCTGAGCAACTGTGACTTAGAGCAAAGCTTGTATGCCTAGAAACTAATCCTTTTCCACTTTAACTTCTCCTTTGGTAAGCTACCAAGCAATTATTCCATAATTTACCCAGCAAAATAATTCCATAGCCCACCACGAAAAGACTAAAAAGGAAACAATAATGTGTGTATAAAGAAAGTACTTATAAAATATACATCCTATCCTTTTCTTTTTAATTTTCTGAGTAAAGTTTATGAACAGCTGGTATCTCTGAGCATAAACAACTTTGTAATGTGAATATTCATTGATCTGGATGAGTATTTGCAGTCATCACATTAATAAAGTACAAAATTTTTAAATCCTGCAGTTACATTTGTTTTTCAGAAAACAAAGCCATATATCTCCATATCATTCTCATTGTCATTTCTTCTACCTACTAAAAAATGGATCAGGTAAGAGCACCCTGTTCAACCTCAAACAGGATGCTCAAAATGAAATGGGGTGGGGTTTCCTGGTGGCTCACTGGTAAAGAATCCACCTGCCAATGCAGGAGACAGGTTCAATCCCTGGGTCAGGAAGATCCCTCATGCGGCAAGGCAACTAAGCCTGTGTGCCACCACTATCGAGCCTGTACTCTAGAACCCAGGTGCAAGTAATGCGCCTCCAAGCCACATCTACTGAAGCTTGCTCCCCTAGAGCCTGTGCTCTGCGACGAGACGCCACCAAAATGAGAAGACTGTACACCCCACCTAGAGTGGTATACAGTGTACCCCCCACTTGCTGCAATCAGAGAAAAGCCCACGCAACAGTGAAGACCCAGCATAGGCAAAAGTAAATAATTTTTTTTTTTTAAAGGAGGGGGTGAGTGTGAAAACTAGTGTAGGATCTGAAGGTCTGAGTCCAGGGATTCACTGGGCATTAAAACAAGGCCCTTCATTGCCATGACCTCAGATTCTTCCTCTCAAAATGATGACTACAAATCTTACATGATTCCTTCAATTTGAAGCAAGAATAAATTATACTTAATAAACTGTGGGCAAATACTTGGGGGGTGGGGAGCACAGATAGAATAAGAGAGAGAAAAACAGCAATGTGCACCACAAACGTGCTTTCAGGAGGAAGCTGGAGGTCTGCAGGCCACATTTTGAGAAACATACACTCAACAGAGACTATGTTTTCCAGTTTATTCAGATTCTTTATACTTATTTTTATCATTGCTTCTTTAAAAGCAAAGCTTTGTCAATAAAGGTATTCTACACATGAGAAAATCAAGAAAATGTCCCCAAATCCATTCTGAAAACTTTAAATAAACATTCTTGATGTTCTTTACATGGTTACTTCACCCTTGCATTCAGCAGGTAAAAGCACCAATGATGCTTCAAGCATTCACGGGCAGTGGGGTCGTAGAGGTAAAAAGGTAGCCTTCCAGGGGCCCATGGTCTAATGGGAAGTCATAAATAAGTTTTTAAAAATGTAGTTAAAACAAATGGGATAATTATAATGCATGTAATGGGAGTCACTTTCAACTTCCATATACTAACTGCTTGCAGTTGATGTTGTTTAGTCACTAAGTTGTGTCCAGCTCTTTCGTGACTCCATGGATTGTGTCCTGCCAGATTCCTCTGTCCATGGAATTTCCCAGCCAAGAATACTGGAGTGGGTTGCCATTTTCTTCTCCAAGAGATCTTCCCAACCCAAGAATCAAACCTGCGTCTGCTGCTTGGCAGGCAGATTCTTTACCACTGAGGCACCTGGGAAGCCCTTTCAGAGCCAAAAATAAAGTTGAGCAAGGATTCCACCTGTTTTGAGATGGCAGAAAATCAAGAAGATACTGCTTTCCTTTCCAAGAGCATGATTCCTTTCTCTAGTGGAAACTGAGTATAAGCCTCTCAATATTCTGATTTCTCAGTTCAGGAATTTTAATCCAAAAGCCATAAAACAAGGCTATGTGGCCAAGTCCAAAAGCCTAAAAGAATATCTTTCCTAGATCTTAGAAGCATGGTGATCCTTTGTGCAGTTAACTTGTCTCGGGTAACAGACTTTTAACACACCTTCTCTTGGATCCTGGTACTTACCCAGTTACCTGGGTTCTGTAGGGTAATCAAAAGGTAAGTAGGAGAAAGAAACTCTTTTAATAGAATAACAAGGGGAATTTTTAGCAGAAAACTAACATTCACAATCCAATTATTTAAATTTTCTCCCCTAAGATTACCTCCAACAAGAATGGTTCCCATCCTTCCTCCTCATTTAGAATCCAAAACACTCCACCTCAATCTTGCTCCCACTCCCAGGAAAACAAGGAATAGCAGACAACCCTCCTATGAGATTAGACACAAAATATAGACAGGAAGGAGATCAGGGGAAAAGAAGAATAAAGAAAGAGAGCACTAAGGAACTATGAGGATGAGAAAGAGGTAGAGAGATTATAAAAGAGAGGGGACAGAGTCTTACTTACCCATATGGTCAACCACGTATGTCCCAGGTATTTAAGATTAGGGATAAGTTGATTTCTAATTCCCATAACCTTGAAGATTTGGAAGGAAGTAGAATATAGTACTTAGATCTGAAATAGTCCATTTGAAATGTTTCTAGATTCCACATGTGTGTTTGACTAGCTAACGGTGGAATCTAGTACCTCTTTTTTCAGAAATAAGGAACTGAAATATCTAATAGTCTTTGATATTTGATAGTCTTTGGCCTCTTCTTTAATCCAGGGGAACTTTGAGATAACATACTATCAAACAGAGTTCCTGGGGGCATCTGGAGCAAATCTAGTGTTGGAGGAGGGCCATCAGGGCTGTTGAGCATCACCATGATCACTAGGCTGTCATTCTTAAATTGACCTATTAAATTAATACTTAGGCTCTAGGTTGTCACCTCACAAAGCTATATTGCTTTGGTTTCCCCTATTAATACATTCTAAAGAGTCAAGGACTCTCCTTGTGAAAGTTGTAAAAATGCCTATGTTCGTGATCAGTTTCCATGGGAACCGTGACTAAGGCAGATCAAGCTTAGGTTCGTTTGAATCCTGACTCCATATTTTTTGAAAATATAAACAAGAAGGCAATATTTTCCCTGGCCCTCACTATTGTGAGTGCCTGGGGTATAAACCTCCATTCTTCTTCCCTTCTCAACTCAATCCTTCCTTCTCTTTGTATCTAAATAGAAGCAAAGACCCAGCAATAATTCCATCTTCCCCTGTGTAGTATGGAGACGTTTCTGTCCTTGCCCTGTGCATTTCTTCTTTCGCTCCTCTAATTTTTATCCCTTCTTCCTCTAGGCATATAATGCTATGCCAGACATGTACTGTGCTCAGTCAACAGAAATGAAGGAAGACCTTGGTTGTTTATTTCCATGTCTCCCTTAGACAGGAAAGCTCTAGATTCTCCACTTTCACGAAGACACTAGGTTTTCATGCTCCACATCCCCTCGGGCCCAGGGATGAAGTCAGTCTCATATGAACAAATGGGAAGCATATGGACCAAAATGGGAAAAGGGTGCCATAAAAGTAAAATTGTGCCCCTAAAACGGTGTCCTAGTGCTGAAAAGCAAAGTAAATAAATATTCTTTATGCTTCCCTAACTGTGCAGGGGTGATCCAGAAATGCTTCAATAAGGAGACTGGAAAAAACTTTGGAACCAAGTTATGAAGGATGACTAGGAGTTTGGTAGGCCAGAGAAGGCTGGGATGAGTGTGGACAGGCCATCTAAAGCTCAGAGAACACCACACAGTAATGTAATGGACAGGAAAAAGTCGTGATTTCTTTCCCCAGGAAATTCTAGTTAGATTCATATGAATGCGCCTATGGGAGGAGCAATAACTGAAGTAATTAGGTAGGCTAATAATTTGGGGCTTTATATACCATATAGAGGAATTTAGAATTTTTTCTCCTTTATGAAAAGATGGAGGGCATTGAGATAGATACCTTATGCAAGCATTTGCTCTCTTGAGCTAGAAGGTAAGTTGGATGGGTGCAACAAGGGCTGTGAAAACAGGGAGGAATCTCAGTCGAAAACATCTCCTATAATCTGAACCAAGGTCATTGGCTATGGAGATTAAGAGGTGGAACAGATTTTTAAAAAATAAGGAAGGAAATCCTGCCATTTGCAACAACATGGGTGGACATTGAGGGCATTATGCTAAGTGAAATAAGTCAGAGAAAAGACAAATACTGTACAATTTGACTTCTGTGTGGAACCTAAAGACCCAAACTCATAGAAGGTCGGAGATGGGTAAAATCGTGAAGGTAATCAAAAGGTACTGACTTTCAAGTATAAGATAATTAAGTCCTAGGGATGTAATGTATCTTATACCTAGAAGTCAGTACCTTCTGACTGTCTTCACCATTTCACCCATACCCCACTTCGAGATATAATGTAGGCTTCCCAGGTAGCACAGAGGTGAAAATCTGCCTGCCAATAAGTTCGATCTCTGGGTAGGGATGATCCCCTGGAATAGGAAATGGCAACCCACTCCAGTATTCTTGCCTGGAAAATTCCGTGGATAGAGGAGTCTTGTGGGCTACAGTCACTGGGGTCGCAAAGAGTCAGACATGACTGGGCACACAGCAGAAGGATGTAATGTGGAGCAGTGACTGTCACTGACAATGCTATACTACATGTTTGAAAGTTGCTGAGAAAGTGGGGTTTTGAAGTTCTCATCACGAGAGAAAAAGAAATGTCTATGTGTGGTGATGGATGTTAACTAAACTTACTGAGGTGATCATTTCAAAATAGATACATGTATCAAATCATTGTGTTGTACACCTTAAACTAATACATTGCTGCTGCTGCTGCTAAGTCGCTTCAGTCGTGTCTGACTCTGTGCGACCCCATAGACAGCAGTCCACTAGGCTCCTCCGTCCCTGGGATTCTTCAGGCAAGAATACTGGAGTGGGTTGCCATTTCCTCCTCCAAATACACTGTTACATGTCAATAAAACTGGAAAGGAAAAAAAAAGGTGAGGCTAGACTCAATAAATACCTAAGTGGTGGAAATGAAGGGCCTGGTGACTGACTGGATGTGGGAAATGCAGGAGAAAGAAGTTTCTTGCTCAGGTTTCTAACTTAGAGAAATGAATAAAACAAAATGCAGATTTACTGAGATACTAAATCCATGAAGAGTGGCCATTGCAATACCATTAAGTCTTGGATCTAACTTTCCAATCCAGCTTTTTCATAAAAATACATGTCTAATTATAGCCACCTTTCAATATTTCTGGAGTTCTACGAGACTAACCATTTCATTCACAAATATGTCCTGCGGTGCTTCCCACCCTCCACCCCACCCACATCGCATCTGTTCAACAGGAGTTATTTACAACAGAGCTGGTTTAGAAGTTAGGATCATCATGCTGCTCCATCACAACACAAAACAAACAATACCTCTACCATCTGATTTCCAGCTCAATAAAGTGGTATATTAAGGAACAGTCCTCAATTCTAGTCCATAAATAACACAGCTAAGGTCATTCTTGAGGCAATGAAATTCACATGATGATATTTTATCTCTGAAAAGTGAATTTTCTGGTGACAGAGTCCATCTGAAACAACCCTGGTATTTATTTATGTGTTTTTATGTTTGTGAAAGTCTCCCTGCAGGATATCCTCTTTGAGCTTTGCAGCTGTTGATAATGGGTCCTTGCCCAAGTGCGGATTTACTTTACAAACACATTTATCGTCTATCAAACATATTGGCTGGCAAAGGTTTTGTATATTCCATGGCTTGTAACATTCTGCTCCTAACTATCCTGAAACCACTGAAACACTTATATTGTTCTTGTTCACCCTTCAAGAAGGAAGTGAAAGACTGACTTTGTCTGGGAGGTGATAGGATTAAACTGCATTTCTGCTGAATCCACAGTGTTTAGAGAGCATGAAGCTGCTTTCTAGATGAATCAGCTGATTCTTTGTGCTTTACAAGCCAGTGGAGGCATTAGTTAAGAAAATGTAAGGAAAACAGTTCATCTAACCAATACTAGATGGCAAAGAAAGGAAAACAAAGGAGAAAACATGAGCCTCCAGGACAGATATTATCATCTTCTGGAGCTGGAACTTAGCTCACTCACTCCAGAACCTAAACCTAGGAGCTACATTTCCAAACAGATGGGCAGCTATGTGTCCAGAGTTCTAAGTCAAGGAGGAAGTTTGCCAGAGCACTACATGAGTCCCTGTATTTAAGTCATTCCCACCAGGAAAGACCAGGGAACAGCACTTGGGATATGACACTGTTCCCAGCAGCATCTTTCTGGACCAAAAGCCCAGCTGAAACTGGATCCAGTCCCAAACTGGAAAGAATTTCCTCTGGCTCAGAAGATCATGGCCTGAGAGAGATCAGAACCAACCAGAGGGGCTTCCCTGGTGGTCCATTGGCTAAGACTCCGCACTCCCAATGATGCAGGGGGTCCAGGTTCCATCCCTGGTCAAGGAACTAGAGTCTGGATGCTGCATGTAAAGATCCTGCATGTCTCAGTGAAGATCCCACACCCAGCAGCTAAGACCCAGTACAGCCAAATAAATTTTAAATTTTT
Source organism: Madoqua kirkii (assembly GCA_006408675.1). NCBI lineage: Eukaryota > Metazoa > Chordata > Mammalia > Artiodactyla > Bovidae > Madoqua > Madoqua kirkii. The sequence goes on from SJYC01058989.1 coordinate 40,322, forward strand.
TTAATTAAAAAAAAAAAAAGAACCAACCTAAACTGTAAGTGAGTGGGAAAGGCTACTAGACTCAGACTGCTGGTGTTCATTCCTTAACTAACCACTCACTCCAGCTGGACAGGAAACCGTGGGTTGGAACATTGCTGTTACTTTTGACTTTTTTCCCTTCCGGAAGCATGGGAAATTCTCCATTTCTTCCAAAATAGGCGAAGAAGAGTCATGCTCCCTACTTAACATCTTTTTAGTTTCACTGTCCTCTTCTTTTAACCTAATTCCTGCTTCATGATCCTTGCCTATCAGTCCTTCACTCATTTTCCCATCTCCTTTGCTGTATTCCTTTTCTGCTCTTTCTGTCTTTTTCAAGTGCTACATTTTCACCCTTCTCTACCCGATTTACTCCTTTCGAGACTTTCTTTCATTTGTGGTATTAATGTTTTTACTCCCAGAAAGTTGAGTCAACCTGAAAAGTTACAGCATTCAGAGCACAGGTAAGCAAGATTAAGAAGGTCTTCAGATAGAACAAATAGAATTCCTTAAAATCTGACCCAGATATTATCAAGAAATTGTATTGGCATAAATTACACAGTTTAGCAAAACTACATGAGACTTTTTCTTTCAGGTTCATATTTATTCAATACTCTAGTATGTCCAGCAAAGTATGCCCAGTCAACAAACCTATATTCCAAAAGGTGAAGGTGTTCATGCAATGGCAGAACCCCATTAATTTGTTTGTAACATGAGACACCTCACCAAACCTATTACCAACCCTCTGCCAAGCTTGAAAATCCCACTTTAGTATCAATAATTGATGATAACAAAGTAGGGAAGTGTTGCTAGAGTTTAACAGGAACACTGTTTCCTCTAAACCCTGTGTAAGTAACTGTTATCTAACCAAATTAGATAGTTGACATTTAGAGCCCAGAAACAATGAGTTGCAAGACAGGTATCCTTCAAATGCCAGAGGAAGGGATTGGGGGAAGGGGTATGGGGTTATCAGACAGGACTCTTGATTGCAAGTGATAGAAATTCAACTTGAACAGGAGAACTGAAAAAGGAATTCATTAGACCATGAAATCCAAGGAACAATCAAAGGACCAAATTAAGAGAAAGGGTAGGATCCAGCTTTGCTTAGGAGCACCTGGAACCAGAGACACATACCCTGGTTCCATCTCTCAGCTCTGATTCTCTCTACAAAGCAGCACCATTTCTCACTGCATACTGGTATCCTCTGCATGGCAAGAAATTCCAGGCCAAGACTCTAAGAGCTCACCTGAGCCTTACCACCCACCACTGGAACCTCCAGAGAGGGACTGACTCTCTTCTTCATGCCAGTTTTTTAAATTCCCAGGGACTCAGTCAATGCCAGCTCTGGGCTAATCACCTGTGGCCATGAGGGTCATAATATATGTTCATGAAAGATGGCAGCTTTCCCTGGAACCCCATGGAGAGTGAAAGGAGGAGAAGTTCTAAAAATCTTGTCTGTTCTCAGACAAGAAGAATGTATTAGACAAACAGAACCCTGAGTGCCCACTCTGCACACGCCCCAGATGACAGGGAGAGCAACAAACAGTGATCAGAGAGACCAGGTCAAGAGGGCCTTGGGGGACTGACAATCCATTTCCGAGGTGCAAGGACAAGGAGCAAAGATGTGCCTTTATCACAATTTTATAAAGCATTAGTCTTATCCCCAAAGGCTACTGGATCCAAAGCAGTAGACACATAGAGCCCTGGAGTTGTACTGTTATAAAGTTTAAATAGCTTAAAGTCATCTCTTCTGTGTGAAACAACAGAAAATAGATATATTAGTCTCTGCCCCCAGTCCTTGGAACAGAGTTCCTAAATCTTTTGAAACATCTTACATCATAGGAGCAACAGGAGCATCTTTTGGCTTTGACCCTAGTTTCTTCCAGAGAACCCTTAAAGCTCTTGGAATTTCCTGGGTAATAAGAGTTGTCTTTTGTTCCAATGAGGTGACACTTGGTGGGTTCCTGAATGGAGGTTGGTTGACAGAAAGACCAATCTATGAGTAGAATTTGGAACTTTCAGCCCCACTCATTTTCAGAGAA